>CAAKHC010019273.1:2019-31237 GCA_901007825.1 Macroramphosus scolopax | reverse complement strand
GAGAAGAAACAAATTCATCACATGTGGGCGTGTTGAGACGAACAAGAATTCCACAGAATGACTTTTTATTACGAAACCATCACCAACACCCGAATCAATGGCTGCAGGTGTTATTGATGTATTGATTCGGCCAATATTGACTTCTGAGACTGAGCTCTCTGTATTTGATTCTGTCTTGATGCAGATAGAAAATCTTCGGCACCCAAATTCCTCTGGGCAGAAGTTAAATTTCCAGACTACCTGATCACGTCTGATCTCTTTCCTTTCATACGTCTGGTCCAACACGGTTCCCCAAGAGGGCTCTGCTAAGTGAAGAGAAGTTATTCAGCCCTATGTTTGTCCATAAACTCTGATCTAGTTTCTTCCCCCCAAAAAAAATATCACAATGAATTCCAAACTTTGGACCAGCGAGGGGCCACAAACAGCTCAGTTTAGTTGCACATACAGAGCTTCTCCTCCCGCGTGGGTCCAAGGACGTGCGAACCCCGGAACACGAGACTCCTCAACAAAACACAACTAATGATGTTTTTCATTTTATTTCCACCCCCTCGTTAGCGGCGGAGAAACGACCTGAGCCTGCGAGTCTGCAGTGATAATGGTGAGTTGTTGGACCCACAATCAGCGCCGGTTCCACACCAACGTTCCCTCGGGGGGGAAACGTACCGAGTTGGCAGCAGCAAACAGGGAGATTCTGCTCTGTCATTGTTAGTGCACAGCGGGGGGGACCGAGGTTCTTTCACTGTAACTCACAGCTGCAAGAATAAACACTTAAAAGTTAAACTACTACATCTATTCAAGTTGTCTTGTTAATCAATTAACAATGTTACAATAACTTACTGCATATCCACTGCATGCTGGTCGCCTTTCAAGTGGAAGGTAAAGCAATTATTTTTGCACAAATGCATTGAGCACGAATGTATTCCTGCAGGATCACATCAGGAGAGGCAAGAAACTGAGATGTGCTCAGTATAACGGCTGCGTGGAGCCTCAGTACGACATGGTGGACGAGCAGAGGCACACGCACACCGTGCAAATACTTCCTGCGAGGCCGCTACACGAGGAGGAAGAGTACGCAGGTAGAGAAGAAAATCACTTTTGATCAACTCGCTGTTTGATCTTGTTTTCAATTCTCTCTCTTCTTCATGTGACATTCAGTCATTCTGTCGACCATCAATGTATAAAACACATCAAATTCAATGACCAAACGTCCCAAACTTGCCAAGACGTCAAACTCAAGTCTGTTCACACTCCGGTTGACTCCGTGAGGGTGACGGGTGTTTCTGCTTCGCTACACAGAAAAAGCTCTGGTGAGTGTAATTAGAATCAGTCTGTACGGAGTGCAGTGCAAAAAATAACAGGGTCTGCGATCTGCGGTGGGAATGAAAGCAGCGTGGATCTGAGAGAGAAAAGCTCCTGCTGAGTGAGCATGATCTTCCAGTGGGTCTCCAGGGCCATCTGTTGTGTGAGTCAGACTGCGGGAGATTACAATTATCCAGGAGCCAAAGGGGGGGGGGGGAGAGAAAGAAGCATAGTAGTGTGAACAGACTCCCTTTACTACTCATTTTACTCTCTTGCATGGACGTGGCCCACAGCCGGGGGCCTCACAGCTGCACGTCTACAACTCTATACTGAATGTGGCTTTTAAATTTGTTCACACTTGGAGCCTCTCCCTCTGTAATCAATACAGTCTGCTGCTGCTGGGACTGTTGGGACTGTCAGCGGGCGACTCGCGGGGCGTCAACCAACACTGAAACTGCTATTATTGCTGTCACCGATAAAAGTGGGGTAATCCTAATTTATTCTGCTTTAAGACAGGGATCTTCCAAAGTCAAGATCTGCTCCGAGTCTTTCATCAACCTCCACTGTAAGGTTTCTGTTTTACCGGACTTTAAATGAATGTTGAAGAGCACTGCTGAAGTTTACTTTCTCACCGCGTGTTGCTTCGATCTCCTCTCCATCAGAGCTGCGTCCTCCCCAGACGTCCGCCCAGAGAAGCCGTGTGCACTGCAGGTAAAGTCACAAAAGTCCAAGCAAATATTCAGCTGTGTCATCGCGGGGGTCTTTACCTGGAAATGATCTGTTACGGTAGTCGTGGAACAACAACCTGCTCTCTTTATTTGACATTAAATCAGCTGACTCTGTGTATCGTCGCTGGCAGTGCCAGAAACACTGAGAATTATAAGCCGACCCTGCAGCTCTTCTGGGTTTGTTGGCCTCTGTTCGCTCATTGGATCCGTTTTAGGGCATTTAAACTGCCTGTTTCAATATTTATTCTAGGCAGCTGATAAATCTCTTGCACACTACCTGCTCAGCAAACAAAAGCCGGACGAATGTCGGCCAGGAAGAGATCGAGATATGTTTCGAACTAGGCTAAGAGGCGAATTTATTTTTTATTTAAACACATCAGAACTCAAACTTGGTTCCAATCAAAGAAAAAAAAGAAACATTTTGTTCTGTTAAATAATTTTTTGTACCTCAATAGTATTACGAGCACATAATTATAGATGTTCCATGTTTTTAATTAAATGTCCACAATGTACGTCACATTACTGTAACCTGCAAAGTAACCGTGAACCGTATGCAGATATAAACTACAAGATTGTGCACAAGATCCTATCACTTTTTCAGCATTTTGTTTTGGAAACACAGGACCAGCGATTAACAGAGACTTGAAGCCGAGCAGACAAAAGATCAGACCAGGTAACACAGATTGAAGTTGAAAACATCAAACAAGCATTCCAATTATATGATGTGTATTTGTTGCCTTTGCCAGATAAGCAGCAGCGGCCGGTGCAGCCAGAAGAGGTAAACAAACGTGCCACATTCAGTACGTGACTGAATCTGTTTCATGTCTTTAAAGTGATCATTCTCTCTCTTTCTAATATTGCAGCATCCAAGGTAATTCACTTAAATCTACTCAATTTAATTAAAAAAAAAAAAAGGAAACTTCCTAGTTGGATTATCGAAGGATATTTATTTCCCCCCAGTTGTTCTCCATCACCTCCAACGTTCCTCTCGGAGTTAACGAGTCATTTGTCTCGAGTGGCTCTGGATGAACCCTGCAGGAGAGAGTGAGTCTCTAACTGTACTTCATCATTCAGTCCTTTATGGATCTTCTTCTTCAGTACAATGCAGCTTTATCGCCACCTGCTGGTTAGAAAAATAATCACAGTGTCTTTATTTTGAATGTATATCGTGCTGTTATAAAATGCACCCCCCCTTTTTATTTCAGTGGACAGAGGGCAGTTAATAAGGTAAATAGTGAGACATGCAGCACTTTCAATTTACTATAATATTTAGTAATTAAATCCATCGATTCTCTGTAATGAATCAAACACTAGCTTGCTTTTAAAATTGTCTTTATTTGAATATTTTTTTCAGGCAGAATTCAATCAATATTTTCCAGGTAAGAGCTGAACAAGTGTTTCATTCTAGTGAAGGAACGTCTTAAACATTTTAATAATGATTGTTTATTTCAAGCTGTGCAGAGCGCTGAGACCGTTGCTCAGCCTGATAAAAGGTACCACTTTCATTTCTTCACAAGTTAGACTCATGTCATGTTGGATTTACATGTGCTCCTTCTCCTTTATATATATATATATATATAGGTCACAACAACACTGCTGTGAGTATAAACATCATCAGTGTAATAATACAGCCGCTGATTCAATAAGTCAACATCAACGTCTTCTTGAAGATGAGTGGCCTCAGACCGAAGAAGACGATGACCAGCATGAATTTACTCCAATGGAAAAGGCTCAACAGGTAAATCTGCCAAAAGATAATGTGATGCACTTTAATTTTGATTTTATATTCATATCTTTTATTTTTCACTGACCTTTTACCTCTTTGGCAGGACTACAGTGGAGAGGACTGGTATGTTGGAGCTTGTACTCGGACAAATGCTGAGCATGCATTACACCTGGTGAACAAGGTACCCGTGCTAGATAATTTAAGTGTGTACAGTATACGGAAATCTGTCACGCCTTACTAGACGAGATGCAAGTGAGCAGACGTCGGCCTGTTTCAGTTTTTCCCAGTGTTGACATCCTAACCTGCTCTGGTCAGCAGCCAACAGGCTCGTTGGAAAGAAACTTGCCATGTTTCTGGTTTTATAAAGTTTACACCTCCAACCTGTCGCCAAAAATGTGCAGCTCCACAAATATATTTCCATCTCCTGTAAGTGTTGCTGTATTTGTCTTTCTGTAATTACTCCCGTTAACCACACCAGGACGGAGCCTTTTTGGTACGAGACTGTTCCATGAACACCGACGGAGAACCCTTGGTTCTGTCTGTCTATCACGAGAAGAAGGTCTACAATGTCAAAATTCGATTCATCGACAGCGTGGGCAAGTACGGGCTGGGAACGAGACAACGATCCACCGATGTGAGTGCACGTGTGAGAAAACGAGAGTTCATGAAGAGGTAACACCTGTTCACTGTCGTCCGTCTCTTATTTCTCTGCAGACGTTTGACTCGGTGTCCGACATCATCAAGTTTCACTCCTTGTTCCCAATAACGCTCATCAGTTGGAGGAACGTGGCGGGGAACAACAACCAAGAAAGCTGCGTGCTGACGTGTCCAGTAACAGAAAGGGATGTTAAGCAGCTTCTACAATGACAGTCCAGCAGAAATAACTTGTTGTGTTCCATCTGGTTTGCATCCTTCAGGAAACCCTCAGTATCAACTGTTGTATTGCATCATAAATGTGAAATAAAAAAAAATGCAGATGAAATGTAGGCTGGGCAGAATTATTACACCCCTTTCATTCAAACACAATATACATGAAACAAGTCTCACCTTTGGGTTTCTTGTCATTGTTCACATAAGCTGCATTAACCAGTGAACTTTTGCTGCACAAGAACTGAGTGATCCCGACTGAAGACGGGTGTCAGGGACGGTACAATCAACAAGCAGAATGATTCCACTAAGGATACAAACACCAACGTCGCAGCAGATTGTGATAACCTGGAAAGAAGATTTCTGCAAACCACACTAAATCAATAAATTGCGCCATGATTGAGGAAAGACACAAAGTCAAGACACAAGAAAAGCTACAGGGCTCGTCTGAGTGACATGTTGGACTAAAGAAACCATCGTGAAGATCAACTGAGTAAAGTAATATTTGTCAGTGATGGAACGTATTAATGACTTTCGCTGTTCTTTTCAACCTGATTAACATTTTGAGTGACTCGATGTGAAGTTCAAACACTGGAGGTGGATTCTCGTTTTGATTGGCTCAAGACAAATATAACAAACCTTTTTTCCATTACGCCATTCTTCAATGTCACAGTGGGATATATAATTAAGTCAGTGGCTTCGTTCTATTTGGATGCTTCTGATTCAGGGTCCTACTGTGCATGATGGTTCGTGGCCACAGCTTGCTGAGACAGTTTCATATGATATACTAGAGTTAAATCTATCGGTAACACCTGTGCTTTTCCTGCTACGAGGAGTAAAAATATCTACCGTGAGAACTCCAATTAGTGTGTTCAGCCTCCCGTGGTTGAAGCAGAGCCAGACATTCGGGGTCTTTCGGTGCTTAAAAACCTCTCAACTATGTTCATGAGCTCTCAATGCAGCTCTGTGGAAGAAAAAAGGGAATCAATCGTGTAAGTCGACATTGTTTTTAATAGAAAAAAGAAAAGATACACAATTGTTATTATAAAAGCATGGAACACAATGAAGACGAACACTGAGCCCATGACACTTTGAAGTGGACCACGGTTACTTCTCGCACATCTGAAGAATGAAACATTCAGAGGACGGTCAAACACTTTGAAAAGAATAATATGTACATGTCACGGCAGCTTCAGACACTGCGGTGGTAGAAAGATAAGCACGACGTAGGAGCTGCTGCCGTAAAAGAGGCAGTGAGATGTTTGCTGTTCCCTACTGAGTGCTATCACAAGTCATCATGTTATATACTTATAGGTATATATACTGTAGATATATTTTATGTACAATCGGAACTCAAAAATGTATATACACACTCAATGAGGGCAAACACAAATGGATGGCCCAAGTACTAGATGATCTGGACATTTTTTTCAGCTTTAAAACTTGTTTCTAGGACTAGAACTCATTTAGACGGTTCACAAAAGAAATTAATGACAGAGAGAAATGACGTAAAAAAAAAACAGTAAAATAAAGTGCTGCATCATTAGTGTGGAAATCAAGATTAAAGTGAGACTGAAGAGTAAAATGAAAGTGCACTCTGCACGCCTTTCCTCCTGCCTTTCACACCATGTGGGATCACAGATGCTCAGAAATGTAAAACTCGGCTGTGGTGTCATAAAAAGCAATACTGATGGTACGATCAGGTACTTGTCCTCCACTGTCAAACACCACAGATGTCATCAAAAACAACTCCATTATTTACACATTGCAGTGGCTCTCTCATTAGTCCTGTTCACGTACTGACCAGTGACCATCTGGAAAATACATGTTCACACACCATTTCCCCAATTAACAGTTTGCCAGGAGGACTTCCACCTGACACAACATGGCTTTTTACATACGGAGTGATGCCATGTGACCTTCCGATCGCAGCCTGGGGAGAGCTGCAGGCGGCATTTAGAAAAGATGGGTAATCTCTCTCCAATAACCGGGATGCACGACAAGTGCTGCGTCTGTCACGAGCCATCGTCCCACCAAACGAGGAAGGGGAACCCGTTCAGCAAATAAAAATAGTTTTAAATTTATGTTTAATGTATTTCAAAGGACTGTTTTTAGTTAATTGTTTTGGATTTATTTATTAATTGGACTTTTAATTAAGGCAAGATTGGACTTAATACTTGAATAACACTTGAATTATGGTCTTTTTTTTAAAAAGACGTGTGGTTTGTCAGATTCTATCGACGAGCATTTAGCACACAAAAGGACTCTGATAATCTTGGTTGGACTGCACAGGCGTCAGGCTGGATCTTAAGAGGGGAACAAGCCAGATGTGCATCGGAACATTAGGAATGCAAGCAAAGAAATAAATACAGGATTTCATTCATAAATAAACAGCATGCATTAATGCCATCACTGAAACAGACCTACAGGTTTCTGACATTTCTTAAACAGTACAAACATCTGAGTGTAATGGCTGCCGACTACTACAGTGTCTTGACCGAGTCGAACAGCGTCGTATTTGAAAGCTCAATATGCCATGCGTCTTTAGACATCATATAACATAATGTTCAGGGATTCAAATATGTCCTTCCTCTTCAACATCTGTAAATAAAATAATTGCCCGAATAAATTGTCATTTTACCGAAGTCATCATCTCCCTACAGTAATACTAGGAAATATGTACATTTGTTTCCATGGATACTTTGTGGGATCACTTCATGGAGAGACCCTAACAGTGCACCCCAACACCTCATATTTCTGCCCCATCACTTTGCTCAGCCTCATTTTTAATATTTGGCACTTGGGGACAGCCTCCGTGGCTGCTGTGTCAGTAACAGTGTCTGCTCGCTCTTGCATGGAGGCCCGAGGCTTCGGATGATTGAGCACCACCACCGGCTGGTTCGGACCCGGCCGCTTCACCAGTTGGTTGACCTTCAGCGGCGTTGGGTGAAGAACTGCGCAGTTACTTAAAGTTCCAATAGGTATCCTATATTTGGATATTGTAAGTTTCAGTCCTTTTTGGCTTTTTCTCCAAATGCTTTCATCCACCCTTTTCAAGGAGACGGTGAGGAATTTGGAGGAGAGCTCCGGTTCAGGTGTTTGCTGCAAAGGGACTGTGGTCACAGCTGGTACTACAGCTGGGACTACATCTGGGACTACATCTGAGACACATTTAGAAACGGATTCCTCATCTGCTGGCTTTAAGTTTGGAGTGTGACAGAATTTAGTTTCATTTTTAGGTGCAGAGCTAGACATTTCCTCCTTGACATGGACGTCCTTCTGTGTCGGAACAAGAGGCGGCTGAATACCTTTATCATGCTCTTCTAATTTCATAGACTCATTTGTCCGCTCTGTTAATAACTGGGCAAGGGTCACATTCATTATGTCCACCTGAGCACTACCTTCCGACTTTGGTGCCTCCTTCTCCTGCTTGGTGCTGATTTTTATCTTGAGGTTATCCCGAGGCAAGTTGTCTGGCTTAGTTTTGTCCATCACTATGCCACGCAGTGCCATAACCAGTGGCTGGATGGAGCCTTGGACGTCTTCTGGTTGCTGACTTAATGAAAACACAGAGGAGATGACAGGAAACCCCTCACGCTCTGCTAGATCTCCTTCAGCTGTCCTCACATTGGATCTAACTTCCTGTTTCCAAGATGGAACTTTTGAATTTGTGCAATTGGAAACCAACGTTTTTTTAACTGATGAGGGTTCATTCAAAGTCTTCCGTGCAGTGTGAGGTCCCGGAAAGGATGGATGCAACGTGGCGCTGTCCTTACAAACTGAGATCACTGGAGGTCTCACTTGTACAGCTGCAGCTAAAGGAACATTCAAGGAAGGAGAAGATGATTTCAAGCTTTGCTGGCTCATGACTCCCGTCGATGTTATTTTGGAGCCAGTGTTGTTTTTGACATGCACCTCGCAAGATTCCATCTTAACAGCCGCAGACAAGTCTTGAGGAGTACTTTTAACATCACTTGCCTTCATGGGCGCAATACTCCTGAGATGTGGGGGAAAAAATGTCTTTCTCTCGTCCACCGTTTTCAGTGAAACAGGTGTTCCCATGTTTTCTGGATGCAGGGTGCTTGTCAACCTATTGGGAACCCTGGTGGAGATAACAGTGGGGGGCGCAACACTATGATTTACAGGTTCTCTGTGTATAACTGGGACCCCACTGCTTCGTTCTCTTACAAGGCTTAAGAGGCTTTTTGAAACTTTGTATGGAGTGCCTGGGTGACATTCTAGGTTGATAACTTCTTGCGACGTTCGTTTCAATCCATGTTTTTCTTTGCTCACTTGATTTGAAAGACTGTTGGAAATGTTCATTGGGACAACAGCAGGACGTTCTGCATTCACAGCCTTTGTTTCACACTGCTTTCTGTTGAGAGTGCACATCTCCATATTCGTAGACTTGGCTGTGTTTGGAAGATTTAATTTGGACGATAATGTCTGGACTGTTGTCCTTGCGTCTTTAATCACCGACTCGTTTTCTTGTTGAGAGACCAGCCTCAGTTTTAACTCCTTTGTCCCATTAACCGTTTTCACCTCTACGAGTTCAACCAAGCAGCCAGCAGGGATTGTTACTTCATCTGGAAGTGATACAGTTAAAGCCCTGTGGTGCTGAATAAGTCCACCCAGAGGGGACAAATTTGTGGCATTTGGGAGGTTTGTGTCAAGTGCTTTACCTTTCTGTTCATTTTTATCTAGTCGGACTGCAGGTGTGCTGTGGGTTGGTAGTGTAATCCGGACTGGTTGAAGTGTTGATTGATCAGCAGTGGGCACACTTTGTAAGGCACTGGAGACAGGAAGAAGTGGAGTTTTTGTCATGCCAAGCTTAGTGGGTCCTTGACTAACGCTTTTGCTGTGCAAGCGCTCAATGTGCTTCACGAGACACAACCTCCTCATGTAGCCCTGTCCACAGTGAGGGCACTTGAACGGATACTTAGTGTGTTCCTTCAGATGAGCCTTCAACTCGGCCTCACTGAAGGCAACTTTATAGCAATAAAAACAGTAAAATCTTGTCCCCATATGCTCAAGCATATGCTTCTTGAACACTGCAACATCTGTAGAGGCAAATCCACATTTCTCACAACACATCACTTTTGAAGTGCTTAACACACGGTCCAAGGACAAATTTGGATGTCCACCATCCATTGACGGTGGGATGCTTTGATAGCTGACAGGATTCATGTTGAGAGGGAAAAACTCCACTGTTCATCTGGTAGCAGGTTCTAAAAAATCAGAGGCTTTGCAATGCAGTAGACATCCATCTCCACCTTGTCCCTGGAGTTGACTCCTGTGTGAGTCGCAGGCTGACGCCACGTTTGTTGTCACACAAGGTAACTTCCCCCTGTGAGAAGCAAATCAAAATAAAAGATGTTAGGACAGTGGGGACAATAAAATCGAGGCCCATAGAGCCCCTCCCCCTTCACATAGCTTAAACAGCAAGCAATTCTGCGCCTTCAACCGTCTAATCTTCAATTCAGATATTGAAAACTCACCAAAACACATTATACGGTTAATCAAACGGTATAAAGTCTCATCGATTCATATTTTTCTATTGTTGCCTGACAACGCTACCTATGAATACAAGAAAAAAGGCCCTACCGTTACCTGACTACACCAAGGGGGTCGCAAAGACGACGCCCCGCATTCAACCGCTTTATATTCACAATATAGATCAATCTCACACACATACCTTATGAGAGTGTTTTGTAACAACGTTTTGAATGAAGAAAAAAATCGTTTTGTTGACTTTGCAGTAACGTTTGTCACCGCTGCTAGCCGAGCCGCTGTGGCGTTAGCTTGATGTTTTTTAGCCACTTCGAATAAGTCCGGAAGAGAGTTGCTTTTGCCTTCAAAATAAGATTGTTATATGAAAATAGACATACTCCAGTGGGTCCGTTTTTTATCCGTTTGGTATTAACATACCCGTCACTGTTCTACTAAATCTATCTAATATTTTATTTAACAATACACTATAATGGCATGTGGTGTTATGAGAGGGACCATTATTTTGAAAGCGTTGGTCGGATGATCAAGTTCTTATTCAGCGTTTTTGACAGCTGTAGAACTGAGCGTAGCGTACGTGCTATTCTTTGACAAATAATACGCAAATCTCTAGTACGTCCTCGTATTACTTACGTTCGATTCGACACCTCCCCTACACAAATCACGTAAGAGTTAAAGAATGTGATTGGCCAGCAATGTTTATCCACGCCTTAGAAGATGGCAACTTCCTCTATAGTAATTTTAAAATTGAATTTATCAGTGCAGGTTTACGTTGGGAAGTACTCTTTAATTACAGAGTGACACAGTCAAACTCGCTTTAGGGACAGACAGAATTTTTTTCGCACCAAAAGGTATAGTTGGTTCTGTTTCACTGCGAGTTCACTCAGTGACACAGGAAGTTGTTCAAAGCTTTTGTGTTCGGTGTGACAGTGAAGTCAAAGCACAGGCCTCCTACCAGCTGATAGTGGTCCGACAGACAGATAAACAACGGCACGCTGCGGATATTTAAAATGCCCAAAAACCACTAAAAACATGCTGTTTCTAAAAGTCTGCAGACTACTTCCAACTGTGTCACTGGCATTACCACGGTATGTAATATTGTCAAGATCCATACGGCGCTGACTCCTTTAAATGTTACCATAATGATATAATCTCTTTACATGTGACTTTAAATCAATATTTACAGATTTATTATTGCAGGATTTGCTCTATTTTTCATCTGTCATTGTAACCCGTGTAGCTCATGTGAGGATCACCATGACCATTGTGAAAACGTTTTCTGGGATTTACACACCATTGTTGCAATTCATAATGACACAGCAGAGGCTTTCTCTTGACCCTCCCATTCCCCGATTGTACGACACACACCCCTGCGAGCTTCCTGGTTATGGCAATAATAATCCGGCTAACCCAGACGCGAGCTCCGCGCTTCCTCATCGCGACGAACAAACTTTTTTCGTCTTTTTGTAGAGTTACCCGGCGCAACATGGCCTCAGACCTGAAGGCAGCCCAGACGACCCGGTACGACTTTCTGGTGATCGGCGGCGGGTCTGGAGGTCTGGCCGGAGCTCGGAGGGCGGCGGAACTCGGAGCGTCAACAGCCGTCATCGAGAGTCACAAACTCGGAGGTACCTGCGTGAGTAAAAATAAAACCGATCACTTCACCCCCCCGCAGCTGTTCACACATGCTAGTCAACAGCTTCACTGTGAAGCCTGCGGACTCATTTTGTGTGTGTGGTGTGTGTGTGTGTGTGTGTTTGTTGAACTTCAAACGTCCCAGCTGACAAACTGGATGGATTATGGAATGAAGGCCTATAAGACATTAGAGATACATGTTCGTATAGTGTCTAATTTAGTTTCCTCTCACCTTAACCTGCATCTGAGACCGAGTCAGTCGTCCTCCTGAGATGTTTACCCTGACCCCAACCTGTGACCTCAGCTACACCTAACCATGTCTTAATCCCAACTACACATGCTATCAGGAGGGGAACCCTAATATAATGTGGGGGCACATTTAGACAAAGCATTGCTAAGTGAGTTGATGAGGATGAATAAAGCATACACTATTCCTTTGAGATGTTTGAGTTGAGACATGCCTTCATGCATCAGAGGCTTCATGCATTTATTTATCACCCTAAACATGGAGACACTGAACTCCCCAATTGCTCCTGATGTGCTGGTTTGCATCGCCTCCATCTGTGTGTGTGTGTGAGTGTGAATGGATGAATTGCAAGCTATATTGTGAAGCATCGTCGAAGTACTACATAAATGCTCTCTCATAAGTGTTTCTGTTATTGTGTCCATCCCATTACGGTGGTCTAACAGATCGGAAGATGGCGAGAGGAAATATTAAACCACACATTGTGATTGCATTGAGCTAAAACAGTTTTTCTGATTTGTTTTCTTTTAATGGAGAACGCTAATAGTGACAATGTTTATTATCTTTATATCATCACATGTTTGAATGCTACTCTTGTTTTGTGAAGCTCACGCTAGAACTGGACTAATTTGTTCTGTTTCAACGTTTTTCAGGTCAATGTTGGCTGCGTCCCAAAGAAGGTGCGGTTTTCTTTGCACTCTTGTTGTAACAGTTCCTCTTTTGGCTTTAACTTGATATGCAGATGCGAATTTGAGCGCCTTTATTTGTCCACACAGGTTATGTGGAATGCAGCAGTTCACGCCGAGTATCTCCACGATCACAGCGACTATGGCTTTGATGTTGGAAATGTTCATTTCAGTTGGGAGTAAGTTATCTCTTGGTTTCATTTTTCACTTTTTTTGTGTAGCCACAATGACCCCCATTACGGTTGTTCCCGGAACAAAGCATCCCTTTCATGAAAAATAATGTGTCATGCCTGAGATGCGATGTGTAATCAAAGACTGCAATGTGTGGTAGAGGCTGTCCTGTTGCTTCACTTTTGGCCCACTTCCCTGCACAGAGCATGAATGTGTAACTCAAGGTGATTGTGTAAGATAAGGTTCAGGAAGGAGCGGCTAAAACATGTTAGTCAAAGTACACAAGCTTAAGATAAAGGTTGGCTTTATCCAACTGTCTACAAACGTCCGTATTACATGTTTACCCCACAGTTATTAGTGGTGTTTTACAAAGTACTGGAAGCAAATCAAAACAGATCAGCAACAATATGTCAGATGTAATTAAATTAAATTAAATCAAAAATGATGTTGATTCAACCCTGCAGTCATTTTTGAGTCTGGGGATTGTAAAGTGTTAATTTCATTATGTCATCAGGGATTGCTGTACTATCATTAAAAAAATATATAGTCCTAATAGTCCAATTTTAATATAGTGGTGTGTCATTGTGTATAAAGGTATCAGTTGAAGCTGATCTAAACTAAGTAGCACTTGATATTCCAATACTCCAAATCAACAGGGGGCAACATAGCACCAGCAGGATTGGGTGTCCACATGTACTTTAGAAAACAAGGATCTGCTTACTTCCTTAGCATGAGCCAGAGGGTTAAACTCTCTATTTAAAAGTCGGTTCACGTCCCATCTTACCTGTGGTAACAAGCCTTGAAATAATGAGGATATTGAGGCTG
This sequence comes from Macroramphosus scolopax, assembly GCA_901007825.1. Lineage (NCBI taxonomy): Eukaryota > Metazoa > Chordata > Actinopteri > Syngnathiformes > Centriscidae > Macroramphosus > Macroramphosus scolopax. The sequence goes on along the minus strand of CAAKHC010019273.1, from coordinate 17,548 downwards.
CAAGTGTGACAGTATTATTCCTTTGTCACCTGTTGAAAGGTTTAAATTTGTGACGTTGCTGTTGTTCTGTGCAACTTCCGGGTGTGAATACCTGAAAATGTGTCAGCATGATATTGCCAGTGTTGCAGTAGTCTCAGATTTAAGGACGTGTGTGTAGACAGTTGACCACTGAAGCTCTTTATGTCAAATGCAACCTCACAGCTAAATGTATTTTAATCCAATAATACAGTTTGAACCTCTAAGTACAATAGATGACTTCTTCTTGGCTGAAGAATCCAAAGTCCTGCACCACCAGGATGAATCTGATTCTGAAGTCTTTATTTAAGGGGGGTGGATGTAAATAACTCTCATCTCCTGTCTTCTGTGTTTGCAGAAATCTCAAGGCTAAAAGGGATGCTTATGTTAGTCACCTGAATCGCATTTATCGCAATAATCTTGACAAGGTAAGTACAAATCCACAATGCCTTTTTATTATTTCAGTATGTCTGGTGTAGGAAAACACACACACACACACACACACACACACACAGGCTCGCTCTGACCCGGGTGGGCCTCAAGGCCAACACCACGTTGGATGTGGAAAGAAAATGTGGGCAAGACTGACCTGCTGGCTGCAGCCGACTTAATGCTGGAACAGCCCAACTGATTGGTGGTTACACTGTCCAGAAACTCTCCATAGGCCACCTATAAACCGGCTCCACAGGAGGGCCCTCCATTCACTGGGCCCCCTCATTTAGATTAGGGTATGTCTGTGTTTTCTCTGTCGTCAGTGTAAATATAACCATGACTTTTGAGACGTGTGAGAAGGCCTTTCATGCTCTCGTTCTAAGATGTCTGACCAATCAGTGCCAAGAGTCAGTGCATCAGGCCCTCCCCCTCATCACTTGCGTACTAAAAGTTTGTCATCGTGTGAAGGCAAGTTTTGTGATGTTCTGAGCAACGCTTCATTCAAAAATCTGGAGAAACCCACTCCTGTAAAACTCCTGCTCCTTGGAGAGTCATTTGTATGTAACATTCAGTCTGCAAATATGAACAGAACAACATTATTTTTTGGAAGCATAGCAACAAATAGTTGTACTATCCATGATTGCCATTTGCTGATAATTTGGCGCTTCCCTAATAGAAACCTCGTGCCCCCCTCTTCTATACTTGTACTGGTGCAGGCACTGTGTAAAACAGAGACCTGGTCCACACCAGAGAATATATATGTATACACATCTCAGATCAGGTGGACATCAAGTCCTGAAAGCCGGGTCTGAGTCTCCTCCCAGGTTTAAGAACTATTTATCTTGTTTGTCATTATCAAATGTGCAAAAAAGTTAATGTCTTTTGACATATGCGTCTATAGGCTAAAATCCCAACTATTCAAGGTCATGCCAGGTTCACCAGTGATCCTGAGCCGACCGTGGAGGTCAACGGGTTGAGATACACAGCACCTCACATCCTCATTGCCACTGGAGGGCAGCCTTCTGTCTTGAGTGATGCTGAAGTTCCAGGTAGGACATTGTTACTCATATTTCTGTGAGGCTCAGTAATACCAGAACAACTTGTTTTACTCATCTCTTTATAATAAAAGTGAACAATTCTTCAAAATATTCCACTTATTGATCAATCCAGGGGCAGGTCTGGGAATCACCAGTGATGGCTTTTTTGAACTTGAAAGCCTTCCAAAGTAAGCTCCCCATATACTTACTTTCATGCTTATCAGATGTGCTGGTAAAAATGTGTCAATTAATAAAGGTTTCTTCTTTCCGGACAGGCGCAGCATCATCGTGGGTGCTGGTTATATTGCAGTGGAGATGGCAGGCATCCTCGCCACCCTGGGCTCTAAAACATCCCTCATAATAAGACAGACAGGAGTAAGAAGGAAATACATTATACAAAATGCTGACTTCAAGGAGTGTGTAGTAATAGAAATGCATGTGTCTCATGGTATATTGTGTCCCCCCCCCTTAAGGTTTTGAGGAACTTTGACAACTTCATAAGCACAAACTGCACCAAAGAGCTGCAAAACTCTGGTATAGACTTGTGGAAGAACTCTCAGGTGAAGTCTGTGTGTAAAACAGACAAAGGTCTGGAGGTGACGATCAGTACCAAAGACCCGGAGAAGAAAAACGACGAGGAGAAGATCAGCACGATCCGGGAGGTGGACTGTCTTCTCTGGGCCATCGGCAGACAACCCAACACTTATGGAATGAACATTGGCGAGATGGTAACAACCTGTTATTGCTTATGATGTAAACTGGATGCTGGAAAAGAGCTCAGTGGTAGAACTGTCCCCAAACTCAGAAGTTTCCTCACTGGGGAAAGATGTTGTGCACCTGAAAGAAATGCAAAACCAATGCAAGATCCATCAGTAAAAATTAGAAACAGCATTTCTAATATTACAAAACTTAACACCACTGTCAGTAATCCTTGGTAATATCAGGGAACAAGACAGTTATCTCTCAACAGTCTCTGTTACAGTGTGTTGTTTATATTCAGAGACGACTTGTTGGCACATGAAAAGCTTGTTAGCTCAGGGCGAACAACCCAGAGACGAGGGATTAAAGGGACAGGTAATTCAGGTAAAAAGGTTTAGGGAAAGCTCTCTTCTATTTGTGGTCCATCCGCAGTTGTGAGCTGCAGAGGGAAGTGGGTTATCACATCGAACATTAAGAGGAAATAAGATACGATTCACTGCACACAATTAATAACACCTTCTCCAATCTGTTATACACTCACTTGCCAGTTTATTAGGTACAGCTAGATATGGGTTACACTGAGAGGTGTTACCGATGTGTTGTCCACCCTAATTCATGTAAGAGGGATGTACAAAATATTGGGAATGATCCTTATAACGGTGGGATTTACTTCAGGGCTGTTGTATTATACTGCATTAGTTTTATTTAGGGGTGTAACAATCTTATGACATGTATGATATGCGTGCATCGACCAAATGGAAACCAATTCAATGTGACGCATAAATATTCAGACGTGTTTATTCTCACAGCTGCTCCAACATTATCCTCTCTGCTGCAATATTTAACTTACTTGTGTTGTGGACAGGCATGTTGTGTAGGCTACCGTATTTGTTATTCATGCGCTGATGGACCTTAAGGACAGTCTTCAGCTTGTCTTCTTCTGTCTCTTGCACTCATGTACTGTGATGTTATACTGTATGACAGTTTTCCTCTGCTTGTCAGGGTGTGGACACGGACGAAAGAGGCCAAATTATGGTGGATGAGTTCCAGAACACCAGTCGACCAGGGATCTACGCAGTTGGAGATGTTTGTGGCAAAGCCCTTCTCACACCAGGTAGAGAGTCCGTTCACATGTTGCTTCAAATCTAGTGACGTTTCCACAAGAGAACCGTCTCTAGTTTTATCAGTTATTGATGCTGTAGGAGAATATTTAGCTATTTAGAGTCCGACTCTGATGGTGTATTGTGTTTTGGGGCAGTTGCCATCGCTGCAGGCAGGAAGCTGGCACACAGACTTTTTGAGGGCAAGAAGGATTCAAAGTTGGACTACTCCAGTATTCCCACAGTGGTGTTCAGCCACCCACCCATTGGTACGGTGGGCCTCACAGAAGGTGAGTGTGCCTTTACCAATGATGTCACCCTAACCGAAGCCTCCTCATGTCCAACATCCACTGTAATACACTGTGAACACCGAAATGTACACATCCTCATCAGATCTTACTTTGAGTAAATTACTGAATGAAATTGTAGGGTACTTGAACTACTCTTAGTTTTTATTATTTTCACTCTCTAACGTGTCGTTCGTCACAGAGGAGGCCATTAAAACCAGAGGGAAGGAGAATGTGAAGGTCTACAAGACGTCTTTCACTCCAATGTATCACGCTGTCACGAGCAGGAAGAGCCAGTGCATGATGAAGCTGGTGTGTGTGGGCGTTGAGGAGAAGGTAGGAGTCGCCTGTTGTCCACTGCTACAAGAGTTTACTCTCACAACTTAAGAGCAGTCATTGTTTTTTTAACCGTTCCAGTTTATTTCTTTATTTTCGCAAGTCTTTTGAATACTAACCTGTTACACATAACTTTGTATGTCTGTCTGTAACGTAACGAAGCTGCTTCAAGCTGTATATGTTGTATTTATATAATTTGAACCTTAATGAGAAAGTCAACCCTAAACAACATTATGTGCATCACATTTACTTATTCTTCAACTTTATTTAATTTAATTATTAATTTAAATCACTGTGACTTTTCCAATGGTCTTCCACATTTTTATAAATTAATAAAAAGTATTTATTAGTTGTATTTCTGTTCTTATTCGGTGTACTTATTATTCCTGTAGAACTAAAATGCAAAGGCCTTTGTCTAGACAAAATGCAATTTACACAGAAAGCATCATTCTGATTGTTAGATGTGACTCTTGTTTTCTGTATAAGCTACAGCGGAAGTCATTAAGTCACTGCAGATTACTGGAAGTCATTAAGAATAGTTCAGGAGGTCAGGTTACTTAAATAGTCTTAGTTGATTTAGGATACCAAGGCCTGAGGCTGACATGACATGTTGATCAGTATTTTAATACTATCAGTGCAACTGTAAAAAAAAAAAATATATCTTTTTAGTGAGAGCAGTGTGACTTTATTTGAACATAAAACGTACTGCTATATTTTTGGTTGTTTTTGTCGATGTCACATATTTCTGTGCACCCATCCCAATTCTGCAACATGTAAATTATAAAGGCATGTTTGTTTTTTTTTACCTATCAAATCAAATTTGATGAAATGTCACCCACAAGCAGATTTAGCTGAGTTTTGTAGTATTCAGCTTTTAATAAAGATAACTAACACTAACCACTGCGATCATGCTGAATTGGGATTTGTTTTTTCTTCCCCCAGGTGGTCGGTCTGCATATGCAGGGCCTGGGCTGTGATGAGATGCTGCAGGGCTTTGCTGTGGCCATTAAGATAGGTGCTACCAAAGCGGACTTTGACAAGACTATTGCCATTCACCCCACCTCATCTGAGGAATTTGTTACTATGCGTTGAAGCAAACACAAACTCCCTCCTGGCTTCCCTGTACAACCAGCAACCCAGACAAGCATACCAGGACAGAGTCACTCCAGCATCAGCTTCATGACTTTCTTTGAAAAAATACCTAGACGCTTCCATTTCTCTCATTTAAGTGACCTTAGTTGTGCACAGTGTTTAATTTTTCTAATTTTTACCTAAATGGACCAAGAACGAGTTATGGCCTTCTCAAACTGTACTGTGGGTCTTGATGATAGATTGAATATTCAGAATTCAATTTGAATGATTGTGAGATGGAAGTGATGAATCTGCAGGTATTGTCGATTGATTGCATGGGAAGTCAAAAGAACCTTCTCCTAGTATATGTGTTTGATTTGTCAGTCATTTGTCCAATTAATATTAAAGAAAATGAAGGCACCAATTTACTACCAATGCAGGGTCATAACATATCTTATGTACTGTTATTAAGAATCAATAAATCTGCAGATTTTTTCATAAGTATTGTGAATCAGTGTTTCTTTATTCTGTGGTGAAGCCTTTTGTCTTTTTTATTTTGTCGCTGTGCTGTGGCAACCGTCTCCAGTTTACTCCCCTGGCTGTGAAAACATTCAACATGGGTTGGGCAATGACTAAGTAAAATGAGGTAGCATTGTTGCTGCTTACACCATTGTGAGAAGTCAAAATAAGTATTTGTAAATTGGACATTATAGTTGATAAAACAAAATAGTTTTTTCTTTTTAAAGTCATAATCAGTGTAGAAGTTCTGCTTACATGTTAATGAATTAGCCATAAATATTCAATATTTAAAGTAATTATTGCTGGCAATGCATGATTTATACTGACAGAGCACTTGTCTATTATATTACTTCATTATTGTTTACTAAATTAAAAAATGCTTCAGGCTTTAAAAGAAGTTAGAAGACAGGCAGGCCAACGTGTTCGTAAATATCGCGATAAGAGACGTGACTAAAAAGGACCAATTAAGTTCTCACGTAAAGATTAGCGTCACTTGTGTCACAGGTCACGTGACTGTGTTTGTAGCACTTACCGATTGTCCATAGATTCTCAAAATGGATACAGATTATGCAGAACAAAGCTCGCCATAGAAAGGTATGGTTTTTCTGAATTACTATCATGTTGTTTTAGGCTACGATTTATTTTGGAGTCAATTAGAATGTCGAACAGAACTTGTCTTTCTTTTAGCCTGCGGTACTAGCTAGCAAGGTTAGCGTTGGTGGCTATATAGGCTCGGTAGCTGTGTAGCAGCGTTAGCCGCCGGCAAAGATACTAGTTGGCAAGCTAAGTGAATATCAATTTCATTGTCAGTCAGGCAAAGATGCCATCCGTTTGAAACACTTGAGTATTTTTGTAGCCATTTAAACATGATGCCTCGATGATGTGTTATGTCTTGAGAGGCAAGGACTTGGCGTTAATCTGTCTGAATGAGGTTAAGTTGACATAACTGACCGGGGTTTCGTCTGTGACATAGCAAGTTCCTGCCCGTCAGTAACGAGCGCTGATCCAGCGAGGATGTTCCCCAGCCTGGCCCACCGACCATGGCATGTCTTCTGCAGGGCTTCCTTGCAGCACGGTGCGTCCCTATCGCAGCGTTCTCCGAGGTTCCCCCAGCCGTCCTACGGTGAGAAGTCTCATGTCGAAGGGCAGCCAGATGTTGTCTACACGGTTCTTTCTCCTCTTCTCTCCGCTTGTTGCGATGTGTCAGGAAGGAAAAGATCAACTATAAAAACTAATTCTGTCGTGCAGGTTGGCAAAGTGGTGGCTTACACAGCGTGTGGTTTGGCCCCCCGGACTGCCGTGTGGTTTCTCTCGGGCTGGGCAAGGTGCAGTACTACTCTACCTTTGGAAACAACAAAGATGGTCCTCCAAAGTCCACATCAGGTGATGCTCCTGTGGCAGAAAATGTAGTGTCCGGTCCTGCCAAGGCCAACCCAGCTTCATCAGGTGACAGGCTGTTTATATTTCTGTTAACACAAGTATTTGAGATGTTCGGCGTTTTGCTTTGTGTCCACTGGTATTTCCTGTATTCCCATATAACATCTCTAAAGCTGCATTTTAAACATACAATCAAACCTCTTCCGTAAATACATGTGCTAATATCAGCCACTGCTATCTAATTTATATTGTTGCTTTCATAGGTCCAACAGTTCAGGGGCTAACTAAGGCCGAGACAATTCAAGTGAAAGGTAAAGTGGAAGCAAAAGTTGATGACTCACTCTGAGTTTACTTTTTTTTTTTTTTCCTGATATCAGAATGCTGATGTGATTTGGTGGATTTGTGCTTAAATAGATTTGACATTTTCCTTTGGTAGTTAAAAACAAACAAGTTCCAAATCTTTTAACCATCAATTAAAAGACTTCATAAGATGTTTCCTTCTGCCGGGTCCTCAGTCCGGGCTGTCCTGAAGAAAAGAGAATATGGAGCCAAGTACACTCAGAACAACTTCATCACTGCTGTCAGAGCCATGAATGAGTTCTGTCTCAAACCAAGGTATCTTCTTATTCTGTTTCATTGAGTTTGATATACAAACTGCGCGTTTTCAGAGGCATGCTGAATGTTTATCTGTGTGTTCAGTCTGACCAGGCCAGTGCTAGCTGAGCTGCTGGCAGAACCACAGCTCACATTCCTTTGAGCTAATAAGTAAACATGCTGCTGTGATTAGCTAATATCTGGCTGTCCAACATCATTTAACACATTTTACCTCCTTTTTTTCGTTGTGCTTCCTTCTCTCATGCGACCACAGTGACCTGGAGCAGCTTAGAAAAATCAGAAGACGCAGCCCCCACGACGACACAGAGGCTTTCACTGTGTTCTTGCGGTCGGACGTGGAGGCGAAGTTAGTGTAACATCCGTCTGTTTGACACCTCAGTAGATTTTAGGATTACAATGCTTTGTCTATACCTCAAACAAAGAGTTTCCATTACTATGAATGATGTTCTTGTTCTTTTCTCTCTGACTATAAGAGCAATAGATGTGTGGGGAAGCCATGAAGCTCTTGCCAGAGAGAGAAACCTCAGGAAAGAGGTGGAGAGAGAGTACCAAGAGAGTAGGTGTTTATAGTTTGCTGGTTGCTGAGGCATTGTTGCATATAATAATGAGTAATGTAACTGAGGTGGATGAAGTACGACTTTACTTCAGTAAAAAGTACAATTTGATTTTAACATTTTGAGATGATGATAGATTTTTCGGGCTGTTTCAGTGATTGAACAGTAGTTGAGTTGCCAAATAGAAAACTCAGGGCCTTCATTGTCACTTAATGGGATAAAAGTAAAGAGCAGACTCATCATTAGGTAAAGTACAGATACTAAAAACTACTATATAATTATAGTAAAGTTGTACTTCTACTCAATGACTGTCCACTGCAGGTCATATACATGCTAGTTGTGTTTTCTCCTAATGGACTTCTTTATATTAATTATTAGAATTAAGCCAAAGTGATATTATTTAGCTCACTAAAGTTAATTGTATAGCTAATTATTTCTAATTTCTAGACTTACCTGATTATGTCTTGGTTCTATGAATCTGACACTGTGTTTCTCCTCTGTGCCGACCTCCAGATATTTTTCGGAATCAACAGCTGTTGAAAGAATACAAAGACTTTTGGGGAAATACAAAGGTGAGCACTTAGATTTTACCTCTCATTACGCCTAACATTTTAGCAACTCTTAACAGTCCTTGTTGTACGTGTTGTACTTTTTTTTTATGTATATGTCACCAGGGCCAAATTGGCCCAATAGCACCCGGTGGGGTTCTCGTGACTTTTGTCCCTCTGCATTTATATGACAATGTCATTATGTGTTGTCACTCATGCACTCTCTCCTCTTACTTGTACAATGCTGATGTTGTTTCAATGACTGTGCTGCTCTGCTCTGCTCTTCTCTGGTATGTCATGGTATGTTCTATACCTCACTGGCTTATTTTGTCTCTCCTGTATATGTCATGAGATCTTTACATCATTTCAAGGCAGGGTACCACCCACTGCCCCGACTGACAGGAATGGCAGTGTTCTTTCTATTTTAACTGTTGGCACTTTATAAACAACTCATATTTCTCTTTGTTTCTTTAAGCCACGATCAGGCAAGAGGGCAACCTTTCTACAAGGGCCAGGAAAAGTGGTCATGGTTGCCATTTGCATGTGAGTTTTCAAACTCTCGTCAGTGTCCCTTCTTGCTGCTGAATGCTTTTTATTTTGCTGTGAAATCTTTCGGTTGAGCTGTAGTACACACAGTGGGAGGTGTCGGATTAAACACTATATATCCATCTGTTCTCAGCAGGGTTACTACACACAGTCTGTAGGGACAGTTCACATCTCGAAACACCTGCAAACAGAACAAAACTGTCTTTCTTTATAAGTTTGAATATTAACTCTACAGATTTACTTTTAAATAATCCGCTGAGGTCCAAAAAGATTTTGTGGGAAAACTTGTCACATGATTTCCTGTGTTCTATTTGATTAGGATGATTGTGTTAGAGGACATGTGCAGTCACATGAGCAGCAGTTTTACTTCACTTTACTGATTCAAAGACAAACTCACTGGATGGATTCTGGGTTTAAATTCTGTTATTTAGAAGCATTAAAAGTTTAAAAGACACATTAAAACTACAAAACATGATTACTAGTTGTAATTCCAGTTGAAGTGATAAAACAATTTGTATTTATTTGTGTTACTTCGGGGTGGGTTTAAAATGAAACTGTAAAATGTATCCACACTGGACAGCACGATGATAAATCTGTAAACCGCCTCATTACTGTTAACCTTTAAATTATCTTTCTGTGCTGAATGTTCATCCCCTGGTTGTTCTGTGTCCCCAGCAATGGGCTGAATTTCTTTTTCAAGCTCCTGGCGTGGGTCTACACCGGATCAGCCAGCATGTTCTCCGAGGCCATCCACTCTCTGGCTGACACCTGCAATCAGGCTCTGCTGGCTCTGGGAATAGCCCAGTCAGTCCGCAACCCCGACGCTGTGCACCCGTAAGCACCACAGTCGACTATACTTTTCAAATGAAAGATGTTGATCTGTTAGTTTTTCAGTGTGTGTGTGTGTGTAATAAACAAAATACTAATAGCCTAAATATCAGCTGTAATAGAGATCCGCTGGCTTTTTCAGGTATGGCTTCTCCAACATGCGCTACATCGCATCCCTCATCAGCGGAGTGGGCATTTTCATGATGGGAGCAGGCCTCTCCTGGTACCACGGCATTATGGGATTGCTGCACCCGGAGCCCATTGAATCTTTGCTATGGGTGAGTGTCTCCTTTGCCTTCTTCCTGTAATACCAGCCTTGTATGTAACAGTAATAAAGATCCATCGATTCTCTCTTCCAGGCCTACTGTATTTTGGCAGGCTCTCTGGTCTCTGAGGGAGGTAGGTTCTAATAGCTGACACACACACACACACACACACACACATCGGAAATCACATTGATATTCTTACTTCATCTTTTATTTCCTCTCGCAGCCACATTACTTGTAGCCATCAACGAGATAAAGAGAAGTGCCCAGAAACACGGACTGTCTTTTTATGAATATGGTACGTACAACAGACATGTTGTTTGTGTAATAAGTTTGACCCCCCCCCAAATAGTATAGTACTTTATGAAATTGTGGAATTATTATTATTATTTGGTGTGATAATGTTTTAATGGATCAAATATTTATTGTTTAAACAAAACTGCCTTCTAAATGATAAGCTGTGATTTAAGCATCCACATGAGGATGGATTCTGGAAGCGGGGGACCATTAAATTAGCTAAATAACATAATCATGAACGTTCCCAACAGCCAATCGCCAACCCTGCTTGGAAACCAAATGTCCCTCCGGCTACAGAATGTGTATTTCTGCCAACTGATGTAAATGTGGCTCAGTCCAAATTTGTGTAATGTGAACAGGGACTGTTTGTGCTGTGTGCAGTAATGCAGAGTCGAGACCCGAGCACTAACGTAGTGCTGCTGGAGGACACTGCTGCTGTACTGGGAGTCATCTTGGCGTCCGGCTGCATGGGGCTGACCTCGCTCACAGGTAAGCAGACAGACGCTCATTATTGACATCCAAACTGAGACTCTGTCCCAGTTCCTATTTACGATGTATTCTATGTTCCACTCTTTAGCAATTAGTATTCAAGAAACACACTTACAGCGGCAGCAAGTGACTCCGTATGCGTGCTGTGCATTTAAATTCAGACTTCTAGGTGCCTTGCTCAATGGCACTTCAGCTGTGAAGGTTGTGCGAGGGGAAAGCACTGTAGCTTCACTAACTCCACCCACATTATGGATTTAGAAGTCTATATTCTCTGTGAGGTTATAATTTGGTGATTGTAGCTTTGGCTACATGCTAACAGCTGTTATGTTTACCATGTTCATCTTCCTGGTGTTCCATTAAAGACGAGCTGGGAGGATGTATCCTTACATTTCTGTGTCCTTGATTAACCTATCTCGAGGACATACTCGTCAGAAGCCATGGAACTGTTGAGTTCAGATAATTATTCATTAATTTGTTATTCTCTTCATGTGCCAAATGACCCTCAGTATTTGATAAACAACTGTCAATCTTCTGTTTATGAACTTTGGCCTCTAATTTGAATGCTGGACAGGACTCAATGGGAGACTATCCTTTGCATGAGTAACTTATTTCATTTCCTTTCCTCTGCGTTGTCCCAGGTAACCCGTACTACGACAGTTTGGGCTCCCTGGGAGTGGGGACGTTGCTGGGTGCCGTCTCAGCCTTCCTCATCTACACTAACACAGAGGCCCTGCTGGGACGCTCCATACAGGCTGAACGCGTACAAAAGCTTACGGAGTTCTTGGAGAACGATCCCGCTGTAAGGTCAGCAAATGCACAGACACTTGTTGCTTTTTAAAATGTGAGTGAACCAGGCCTTAGAGTTGGGTCTGAAATAATTCATGTGAATCCAAATCATCCAAACTTCCTCGTATCACCGAATGAGGCAGTTTACCAACCTGGTTCTTTTGTAACGTCAATATGCAACATCCATTTCTGATCCTTACATATATTACCTGCATGCCCTGGAGATTCCCTCACAGGCTGTATTTTATTTTGAGCAGGGCCATCCACGACGTGAAGGCCACTGACATGGGGCTGAGTAAAGTGCGATTCAAGGCTGAAGTTGACTTTGATGGCCGTGTTGTGACTCGGTCTTACCTGGAAAAACAAGACATTGACCAAATACTCAATGTAAGTGTCTTCTCCTTTTGATATAAACATGTTGATACTATGAGATGTTTATATATATTATGTCTTGTCATATAGTATATACAAACATCAGTGGGATTCCATGTACTGTAAAACTTGTATCATCACTTCATGACTCTTTTTTTTTTTTTAATTCAAACCTGTCAAACGAATACAGAAATCTCTCAAGTTAAAACAAAACAAAACTGAAAATGTTCCTTCTTTTAAAAGCTGGGTCTACACTGTAAGATGTGAAGCCATTTCTAGAGAAATGTAAAGTGTGATAGTGACACACCACCTCATGTGGACGGAAGCTAGATGCTAGGCTAGGCTAACCATTTGGCTGTAAATACAATGTACAATCATAAAACGTAGCTAGTTTGACCCAAGTTTTCCAGAAAATGAAAAAGCCATACAGCCTTCCTGGCCACCTACGAGTCCATACAGGATTGCACAGATGATCAAGGAAGCAGGTTTCCGCATTATTACTAGCTTAGTAAACAAACTTTTACCGACATTGGAACAGAGTCCCCCAGAATAGAAATGAATGTAAACCTGTAGAGGCATACGAACACAAGGCAGTAGTTTGTTTCTTTTCCTAATAAACCTCCATGCTGTCTTCTCTCTGCAGGAAATTCAGCAGGTAAAGACCCCTGAAGAGCTTGAGAACTTTATGTTGAAACATGGTGAGAACATCATTGACACCCTGGGGGCTGAGGTGGACCGACTGGAGAAAGAACTCAAGGTAGCGAAGCAGAAAAAAAACACACTTTTCCTACTTCAGAATATTAATTTACTTGTTTATCTTCATAGAAATGACATTTTTGTAAGTCAAACTTGTCACCCTTCTTTTTTTTTTTCTATAGCAACGCAACCCAGAGGTTCGTCATGTAGACTTGGAGATACTATAAAACCAGATGGTTTTCTGCTGAGGTGACAGCCTGCCGAGTGAAGAGCCTACGTGATGAGTAGGTTGAAAGAAGGGACACACCTGTCTCCCATCCAGACCACCACAAAACATACCATCGTCTCTTCACAAGTCTTTCTGTAGAATAGTCCAGAACCATGTACGAGGACAACGTTGGTACCAAGTGTTCAACCTGTCAGAGAACTTGTTTCGCACTCAAGTGTGAGTTTCTGACAAAAAGACTGTCGTTACTCTGTGAATTTCAAGATGCATTTTTATCTGACGTGTGTGTGTGTGTGTGTATGACCATTACAATCACATTCCTCCATGAATGTGTTTGGACTTTACAGAACCAGTAACAGTCCCACTTGTACTTAACAGTTATGCTTGAACCACAGTGATAGTGTTTCCTTCAATAGTACAAGATAACCTGAGAGCTACATATTCAAATAAGACTTATTTAACTGTTAGTAAATACAATATTTCTTTTAATGTAAACCTAAAGATGGCGGACTGCTGCTGCAGGCTTCCTGATGAAGACAGTGATGAATAGTTTATTTAAGCACTTGAAAATATGCAATTAAAAGACTTTGCATTTGATTCACATCTTTGAGGGAACACATGTTAAATACAGTAGGAGTTAATGAACCCCAACTTATGCAAAAGTATATGAAGAAAGTGGGTGATAAGAGTTAAATCCATAATATCCCTACGATATTATGAAAGCAAATTAAAAGTCTAGCAAAATGTAACAACCATTTACCGAAGGTCCAATGACAAAAGTAAACATTGTTCCAAGCCAATAAATGACATCTTTCTTCTTCTCATGTGAGGTTGGCAGCTCATCAGCAGATGACTGATTACATGTTTCCAAAGATCAAATACTAGGAGGGTTGAAAATGTCCCTGCCTTTCGTTCTATCAAGTGTGTTTGATGGCACAATGCATCACACAGACAGACGGAGTCCCGTTTCACCCCGGTATCAAGTGCAGAGCGCCAGGAACCGATGTCATGGTTTTAATCCTTCAAAATGTAACGTGTACAGTGAGTGTACCACATACTCCGCTTCATGCTAAATCTCTGTAAAAAAAACAATCAACTGCGCTTTTACTTCAAATTTTCTTCAACCTCTGTATTTACTGTCAGTAGAGCCACAGATGCAGCATGGGACACCTGCCAGTCATTTCATCTGTGTTTGGGAGGGTGGCTATATATTTTTTTGAAGGTGTTCATAATGTAATATTTCCATTTGGTTTATTATGATGTTGCCACTACTGAAGGAGTTGGAATAAATTTGAAATAATTTATTAAATTATTTTTGTGTTTTTCTGTCATGGATTTCTTCTGAAGATGTTGTGTGGCAGCGTTGCTTTATTCAACGTTATCGAGTGGCCTCATCACCTCCATCAGCATGTTGACTTCTGAAACTGTAAAGAGCAGGGTAATAATATTCCTACATATTAGTGGAATAGATGCGAATCATATTTTTAAAAAATGCTCAAAGTAACCACCAATATATATTTGAAGAAAAAAAATAAATGTGCTTTTATTAGCGAATTTTGCAATATTTCTAGAAAGCAAGAAATGAATAAAATAGCATAAAATTATCATCAGAATTATCACCCTGTTTCTGTGGATGGTTGACTGGAGTGTAAACCTGAGTCCAGTAGATGGTGCAGTTACAGGGACGACAGAGTGGGGTTGGGTGGGGGGGCGCACTATATCCTGCAAGCTGACGTCAATAAAAACAGTCATTTCCAACCAGTCTGCGGACTGACCGACCATTCAAAACATTACGCACGGCACCGCGGCAGGAGCACACTAGACTACTCGACTGAAATAATCTCTCGCCGAGCCCGGGAAGCGGACAACTCGCGGACAAAACTCCACTGCAGGTTTTTTTTGACCGTTGAATGTTGTCATAACATCTTTGGCTGTTGCGCGCATTTCAGTGTTATGTCTCGTCATGCCATGTCGAAGTGTGCCAGTGCCCATCTTGTTTCCTTCATGTCTGTCCTCCTCGGGTGATGCATCGCTTTATGCACGTTAATTAAAAAATAATAAAAAAGCACACACAAATCATTTGGGTGATTTGGCGGTTTTTTGTGTTTTGATAAAGAAAAAAAAAACATACGTGGAGATGCGCCGGTCACGGCCGGACCACGTTCGTAATCCCTCCGCATCCTTGTGCACATCACATCGATGCGTTCACTTTCATTAATTGGCCTATTTTCAAGGCGTCTTTTAAAAACATGTAAGGTTGTGTTTGTCGATGCATTCCTCTTTTTTTTTCTTTCATCTTCAGCAGCTCACATAAGGGGGCGCAGTAAATCTGGACTTTTTTCCTCATGCAGCCCCCCCCCCCCCCCCCCCCCCCCCCCCCCCCCCCCCCCCACCCCGGGGGGGGGGGGTTTTTTTGGGCCCCCCCCCCCCACA
>CAAKHC010019267.1:0-11875 GCA_901007825.1 Macroramphosus scolopax | reverse complement strand
CCCTCCCTCCCCTCGCTCTGTTTCCATCCTCTTTGTGGTGTCACTCGTTAGGTTTTCCAGGCTGTGTCGACCCGCCTCCGTCGCCTCCGTCGCCTCCACCATGTCCAGTTTCCACCTGCGGTCAGCTGGATGTTGACGACCAGGTGGACAGACGAGACCAGACGAGACCAGACGAGCAGCTGCTGGTAAGACAAACGCCAACAAGCGTCTTTAATTTCAGTGTTTCCATGAACTTCTCATCGACTGAAACGTTTGTTTTCTATCTGAATTTGGACCAGAAGTTCTAAAGGATTTATTTTATTTATTTCTTTAGAGGAGGTATTTATCAGGATCTCATCTCAGGAAACAGAAGAGATGTTTAACCTATCAGAGGACTTAACAGGTCCAGACGTTATTCTAACAGAACGTTTGGTTTCTATGAACCTGCATGGTCCATAAAATGGTCCGTAAAAGTTACCAAACAAAAAGCTTCAAGATGTTTGTGGGACGTTCAGGAGCACAATGATCAGTTTACTGTGAATTCTCTCTGTAAAGATGAAGGAATGTTTGGTGAACTTCTACGCAGCTGATTCTCTTCATCGTGTTATCGTCTTCACGATCAATTCTCTGGTTGTTTTCTCCAGCCGGGACCATGAAGGAGCTTCTCTTCCTGGTCTTGGTGGTGACGGAGGCGTCCTCCAGGTCGCGCAGCAGCTGGTGTGAGCCGGGCTGCGACTGTCGGGGGGATCTCAGGTTCACTATCTGCTCACGGGTTTCCTTCACCCAGCTGCCCAGCAGAGTCCCGCCCACCACCGAGCTCCTGGACCTGTCGGACAACAACATCACCGTCGTCCCCGAGCGCTCCTTCAGCATGAACCGCAAGCTGCGAATGCTCCTGCTGCAGAACAACAACATCAGCGTGGTGGAGGACGGTGCATTCTCGCAGCTAGAGTTCCTGCAGAAACTGGACCTGAGCCGGAACCGGATCTCCACCCTGAACGAGGGCTTCTCTGCCGGCCTGGGTTTCCTGCGGGAGCTGCAGCTCGCCAACAACCGACTGACCGGCCTGGACAGCGGGTGCTTCCTGCACCTGGACGGTCTCCAGAGGTTAAACCTGAGCGGTAACCCCATCCACAGCATCCAGGTGAGGTCGTTCGCCCCCATGAGCACCCTGCGGCAGCTGCACCTGGAGGGCAACCGGCTGACGTCCCTGCGGAGCGGGATCTTCTCCATGCTGCGCTCCCTGGAGGTCCTCAACCTGGCCGGCAACCGGATCAGCGAGACGGAGACGGGCGTCTTCAAGCCGCTGACCAGCATGACCCTCCTCAACCTGGCCAACAACAAGCTGACCAGCATCTACTTCAAGACGTTCTTGAACATCAACACCTACAGCACCCACATCCTGATGGAGGGAAACCCGTGGAACTGCGACTGTGACCTGCAGAGAGTTTTCCGGAAGCTGCGGAGCATCCAGAGGCTCTTCCTGGACGACTACTACAACCTGACCTGCGAGCAGCCGCCCGTCCTGCAGGACTACCGGCTGATCGAGGTGGACACGGAGCTGTGCATCGCCGAGACCTTCACCGTGCTCATCATCACCGTCACCGTGGTGATAACCGTGGTGGCCGCCATGCTGATGGGGGAGAGGAAGAGGAAGAAGAAGAAGAGGGGGAAGCACTGGACGCAACAAGGAGAACTTTCAGACGAGTCGGACTATTGAGTCATTTATTCCCACGTGAACGTCTGCAGGCCCGGAAATAGATTTTACTTAGAAAGCCACGACGGGGAAAACTTTCCTCTGCTTCACATCCAACAGCCCAGAAAGGCTTTTAATCACATATCGGACGTGGATTTATTCTAAAAACATCTGCTTCACATCTTCATTCTCTCATAATCCATCATTTTCATGGAGTTTGGTTTTGTGTAGAAGAATTATTTAAATATAAATAATATATATTAATTTTCATTGCTTTTAAGTTGATTAAAGCCGTTAAGGTCCCTGAATCCAATTTGAAAATGTTTCTTAAACGTCCCTTTTCAGACAAACTGGATTATTTTTCCCAATAAAACCAGTCCAGTTGTCTTCAATGGAAAGCAGAAGCCCCCTGCAGGTACAAGTGTTTACTGCAGGCTGGCGAGGTTCATGTCCAGAAGTTCACTTGTGTATTTTTTTTTAATCCTGCCTCTATAATTTAACGAGCTGCAGGTGAGCTCATCCTCAAACTATAAGATACAATACAGACACATTTATTAAAGATTTTACACAATTAAAGAAACACGATATTGTTAGAAACTACAAGCACAATTTCCCCTCCGCTCCACAAGGAGACACCAGGAAGTCGTGTCTCCTTCGGTGGTACCAGTAGTTCTGACTTCCTGCTTCCTGTCTGGAGCCACAAAAGGGCCCCGATCCCCATTCGCTCCCTTTGCCTTGTATCCAAACGCATGTGTTTGCTGTGTTGCCGATGAATCGCCGTGCGTCTTTTGAACCCGGTTTAATGTCAGTAGTTTTACCTCCAGATCATGTTGAAGAATTGACCATCTTATTTAAATGAATATTTAGAGGTATTTAACATTATAAAGTAAATACTTGGCCAATTATTATTTCAATGATATACAATACTGTAATGTATAATATGATTTAAAGGCCATATTTGTTTGATTTATCTGGCATGATATTATTTGTCCTTTTGTGTACTTTATTTCGAACCATGGCAATCATCATTAACCCAAATATAATTTTCATCATTTACGGAATAAAAGTGGATAACTGAACTCTTCGTTTCCTGGTGGTAGATATGAGGTTTCTTCTCAGATATGAATGAAATTCATTGTCCATTGTACATGTAGATTGAAGTGTATGATGAATACTAATTATGTCTAATATTATAATAAACCATGATTCTATTACAGCACATTCATCTTTATTTATTTTAGATTTGTTGTGCACTTTAATCTTTTCTTGTGTGTTTTAGATTGCAGTCTGTTCAGACTCTGTCACTTTAAAGGAGAGGAGCCGCTGTACGGTCCATTGTGATTAAAGGGAGTTGCCCCTTTAATTGACACGCCGGAGACGTTCAGGCGCCGCCGCCAGGCAGCGTCAAGCGCAACGGAGGGATACCGGAAGTTGAGGAAATAAGACAAAGTAAATACACGATACACACGAAAGGAAAAGTACATCACAATTAACTTTATTGGCAAAGTATATCGAAACTGAAACGTTTCATAGTCTCTGGTAACATCACACACATATTCAGTTTATATGTATACATTACACTCACCTGATGATTATTAAAGAATACTAACTTATTTTCTCTGATAGTCAATTCTTATTGTACTTCATTAATACGTGTATAGACAGAAATGCAGCCACACACTGATGATGAACAAAACACAATAAATATTGTGTGCAAGATAGAAAAGTAATATATAATACATGACAGACTACAATATGTTATCTTATTCTGAAAGCGAATGCCGGAAGCTGTAGATCCCTCATGGCCTACTTGACGATGCTGTCGGTGACAGGACAGGTGGACGCTCCGGTCCGACGAGCTGCTGTTTTCCGGAACACAAAGAGAACTGAGCCGGATACAAACATTGAATTAAACAAGAACATTTAACGGAAACTTGTAACTTTATGCTCGAAAATAAAAAGCAACAACTGTGACGGGAAATGTGAACGAAGAGAGAAGAAGAGAAGAAAAGAAAGTGAAGAGAAAGTGCGCAGTCGTAGTTGAATGGGAGCGGTGACCTGAGCAGGTGAGACACGATGTTTATTTCATTTAATGTTTCTGACACTTTGTTTTATAATTTAAGAGTTTATTTTAAAGCGGGGGAGCTGAATAAAGCCCCCCCCATACACCCCCGACAAAGACTCACTTCCTGCTTTTTTTATGCTTTTGATTAACATTTATTTCTAAGCTAACTTCCGGTTGAAGTCGTAATTCTGTTTGTTTTACGACTAAAACACTAAAATCATCTGCAGCCGTGTTCGACACATGAAATACTTCCGGAGGGTTCCCAAACTGGGGTCCTCGAGACATTGAAGGGCCTTCAAGGGCTCGGATCAGGGTCCACAGTCCAACTATAGACTATTTCTATTATAAAACATTATGATTCTATTCTATTCTATTATTGTAATATATAATTTTATATTTATATCATATTATATTATATTATATGCTGTCTGTTCTATTTATATTCTATCTACCACTTTCTTCTGGATTTAAGTTATGTGAGATTGGTTTTTCCAGGGACAGTCTCCCGGAGACCTCGAGGGTTCTTGAGGTGGTTCCGTGTCCTTGAACAATCTTGTTCTCCTAGTTTGGGTTTGGGTGGTCGTCATGGAGACTCTGTAGACCGTTACAGGTACATTTAGGAAGACATTGATGTATCTTTAGATAATCTCTGGGGTCCTTGAGGTTTCTGTGAAGATGTTCCAGGGGGAGAAAAGAACCTCCAGGATCTGATTTAGATCCATTAGAAGTTCAATGCATGAAAAGTTTTAATTACCGAACGTTGTGTTTTCCAACATCGGAAGGGTTTGTCGGGTTCTTGTCGAAGTCAGAGCCAACAAACCCGATGTGGTTGTTGAACGCCGTCACGCCCTCACAGTCTATTCTCATGTTCCAGATATGGCAGCTGACGACAAGGTTGCCATCCTGACGGACGACGAGGAGGAGCAGAAGAGCAGGTATGTGTCGGCCGAGCCGTTCAACACCTCGTCTATGCGGCCGCCTCCGCCTCCTACCGACGCCCCGCCCGAGCTGCTGGCGGCATCGCAGCCCGCCAGCATGAGCTGCTGCGAGAGGATGTGCCTCCGCATCAACAGCAAGCTCCTCGTCTCCAAAATCTTCTACTTCTTCTTTTACGCCGCCTACGGCTCGCTGCACCCCCTGCTGGCGGTGTACTATAAGCAGCTAGGCATGTCGGCCAGCCGCAGCGGGCTGCTCGTCGGCATCCGCTACTTCATCGAGTTCTGCAGCGCCCCCTTCTGGGGCGTGGTGGCGGACCGCTTCAAGAAAGGGAAGGCGGTGTTGCTGTTCTCCGTGTTCTGCTGGTTGGTGTTCAACTGCGGCATCGGCTTTGTCAAGCCAGCGGAGATGAAATGCGTGGAGAAAGGTGCGGCGGCGACCACAACGGCGCCCGTGGCGCCGACTCTCCCGGACAGTAACGTCTCACAGCCGAGCAACTCCAGCACCCGAGGTCGGCGCAGCATCTTTGACCTCTCGGGGCTCCCCGAGCTCCCGTACTCCTACCCCGACGTGCTCCGCAGACACAAACGGAGCACTAACGGGACGTCACCCACCTTCAAGCCGGAAAGCACCACCCAGCTGACACCGAACGCCACCCCGCCTGCCACCACGACCACCACCTCCCCTGCTCCGACCAAAGCCAAGGAGTACCAGATCATCTACAACGAGGATCAGGTGGAGGCCATCTTCCTGTTAATTCTACTCGTCATCATCATCGGCGAGTTCTTCAGCGCCCCCGCCGTCACCATCGTGGACACCGTCACCCTGCAGTACCTCGGCAAAGCCCGCGATCGCTACGGCCTGCAGAGGATGTGGGGCTCGCTGGGCTGGGGTCTGGCCATGCTGCTGGTGGGCATCTGGATCGACCACACGCACATTACCGTGTTGATCGACGGCGTCGGCTGCGTCCTGCCGGACTACCGCCTCCACAACTACGTGATCGCCTTCATCGTCTTCGGCGTGCTGATGGGCTTAGCGTTTGTTGTCGCCACTCAGTTCTACTTTTCTAAAGATGGCGACTACCAGCAGGAGCTTCCGGAGGAGGTGGGGGAGGCGGCGGAGGGGGCGGACAGTCCGCGGGCGCCGCCGGAACCGACGCCCCTCAGCCCCGACGCCCCCCAGGAGTTCCACTACAGCGACCTTCTGAAGCTGCTGTGCACCGTGCGCTACAGCTCGGTTCTGTTCGTGGCCTGGTTCATGGGCTTCGGCTACGGCTTCGTCTTCAGCTTCCTGTACTGGCACCTGGAGGACCTGAAGGGAACGTACACCCTGTTCGGCGTCTGCTCCGTCCTGAGCCACGTCTCCGAGCTCGCCGCCTACTTCGCCAGCCACAAGTTCATCGAGCTGGTGGGACACGTCAGGTGAGAGCAGCAGAGTCTTTATTCTGAATGATTTTATTATTAACAGTTTCTTCTCAAATCATCGTGTTCCATCAACATGCACACGTCACTTATTCTACTCATGAAGTTCCTGCAGGTCTTCAAACATAAGTCGTTGTTGATTTGATGTTTGAAGTCGTGGAGGTCTGAAACAATGATGTCATTGACGCGTTGCTTCCTGTCGCAGTGTGTCGGAGCCATTCGAGAGCGTCGTGTTAGGTTTCAGTCGTCGTCCGCGGCTGCACAGAAAACAAACAACGTCTGTTGATGCTGAAACTCCTCCTGAGTCTGTGACCGGGGATCTTAAAGGGACAGTACAACTTTAATCACCACATGAATCCATGCTCTCTGACGCTCTGCTGCGGACACACTCCCTGCCGGGTTCAGCCCGTCGCTCTCATCCGTCCTCGTGGGGGCGGCGGACGTCGATGAAGCGTCCTGTTATGACGCGTCTAGAAACGTCTCTGTGATTTAATCACAGTCGTTGTTTAAAGGTCTTATTGATTCCATCTTGACTCTCAGAAAGACAAACACATAAGAAGCCAGCTGAGCGAGGAGACCAGAGTTACTGCTCCTCTTCCGGACTCGTCCTTCCTCAGTGCGTGTGCGCGCTCAGCAAACAGTGTTTCCTTGAACAAACACGGAGATGAAGATGAATCGGTTGACTGAGGGCGTGTCGCGCTCCCATCGCTTCACCGGCTCCGTGTTTGTGCAGGAACATTTAACAAAGTGTCGGGATGTCTGTGACATCATCTAACGGGAGGCTGGAAACACGTCGTCATCCAAACACCTAAACAACACATGTTTACACCAACTCGGGATCACGAATCAATAATCAATGTCTGTTTTTGTTGTGAAGAGCTTGTTAGTGTTGAAGCTCCTCAGATGTTCTTTACTCTCCTCTCGCTGTCAGAGTTCTGTACGTCGGCCTGGCCTGCAACACGGCGCGCTACCTCTACATCTCCTACCTGCAGAACGCCTGGACCGTGCTGCCCATGGAGGTCCTTCAAGGTTGTGTGTGTGTGTGTGTGTGTGTGTGTGTGTTTGGGGGGGGGCAGGAACCGTCTGTATTTGTACAAGCCTGCGAGAAACAGGAAGTGCAGACTGATCGGAAAGTTAACTGTTTCGGTTGAAGGTCTGCTTGTTTTAGTTTCATTTCATGAGATAATATGAACATATGAGAACGTACAAAGAGCTCTGAGTTTGAATGTTTGGGAAACGTTTGGTTTAGTCGGTTAGAATCTGTGATCAGACGTCTTTGTGTCCTCCAGGTGTGACGCACGCCTCCGTGTGGGCCGCTTGTATCTCCTTCTTGAGCGCCGCCGTCCCGCCGGCTCTGAGGACGTCGGCGCAGGGCATCCTGCAGGGTCTGCACCTCGGCCTGGGCCGGGGCTGCGGCGCCATGGTGGGGGGACTGCTGGTCGGTTATTTCGGTAGGACGAGACTTTATTTTGAACAACCTACATCATAAGCTGCACACTTATGATGAAGAATAACTTGTGAGGTACAACAGTAGTGAGTACTTTCTGCCACCTAGTGGACAAACGCAGTTACTGCAGCACTTTATTCTGTATTTGTACAATGTTATTAAATTCTATTATCAAATATAAAGTATTAAAGATATTTGAAGATGTCATCAACAACACTTCCTCCGTTTGCTCCGCAGGCGCCGCAACCACGTTCAGAGGAATCGGCATGGCCTCCCTCGTCATCCTCCTCATCTTCTGCTTCATCCAGTGTCTGACCGGAGAGACGGAGGGGAAGGGTGGGAGACTCGTATTCAACTTCCTGTCGACCGTCTGAGCCGGGCTGAACGATTATCGCTAAACTCTAATGTTTCTTCTCTTAGAGGACAAGATGCTGGCGGAGAACATCCCGGTCCCGTCCAGTCCGGTGCCCATCGCCACCATTGACCTGGTGCAGAGCCAGACCACCGGCGGTAGCCCCGCCCCGACACGCCAGGCTGCCATTTTACCCGTAAAGAAGACAAAGCACCAGGAGGAGCAAGAGGACGTAATGCGTCCAGCCTGGGTGCTCTCCGGCGCCCCCTGGGTCACCATCGCCTTCGCCATCGTCCAGATTAGAGAGATGATGAGCTTGGCGAAGAGTGACGGGCCGGCTCGGGAGTCACAACCGCTGCAGGTGAACAAACAAATATCACGATGTTAGAAAAAAACGATTTTATATTTCAAGAACGAGGCTGCTGCATTCTGGGTAATACACGGTCACCTAGTAGCTGTGTGTAGCAACACGCTGGTTAGGGTGAGGCTGATGCCCATCAAATTACAAAATATTGTTGGATAACTCCTAACTTTCTTTTGGTGTTGCGTCTCTATAAATGAGACTTACATATAAAGTTTCATTAAAACTGCTTGATGTTTGACTTGAGCACAAACACCATACATGATGTCGTATCTGAGGTTCTGCAGGACATCATATTTTGCATATTACTAAATTATCATTGACACCTAAAACTAAAAATGGCCATTTTCAACAAACATAGTCAAGACAAAAGATTGAAGAGAACTTCAGTATGTATTACAGACTGCAGAGGTCCTACTAGGTAGCAGGTACTATAGATAGGTCCTACTAGGTAGCAGGTACTATAGATAGGTCCTACTAGGTAGCAGGTACTATAGATAGGTCCTACTAGGTAGCAGGTACTATAGATAGGTCCTACTAGGTAGCAGGTACTATAGATAGGTCCTACTAGGTAGCAGGTACTATAGATAGGTCCTACTAGGTAGCAGGTACTATAGATAGGTCCTACTAGGTAGCAGGTACTATAGATAGGTCCTACTAGGTAGCAGGTACTATAGATAGGTCCTACTAGGTAGGTCCTGTGAGTACGTGATACATGTTTCTAATCAAGGAGAAGTTGGTGAGTTGCTTCTGAAATATTCTGTCCAGCTGCCTCGGGGCTACCTGGTGATCTGACTCCAGCACTGGGAGGCTTCATGGTACCTCGACTCCAGTGATGCCATTAACTTGCCATCCCAAGGAAGATCCTATGGGAGTCTTTATATCCTCTGCTAGTGTTTGTTGTACTTGGACGGACAGTAGGACCGTTGGCCTTTGGTAGTGATACATTGCTTCTTCCACACCTTCATTGGCACATTGTCTGGTTATGTTTTGTTTTTTTGTTACATCTTTTTCTTGGTTGGTATTTGCCATGAAACACGGCAGCATCTGTTCATATGTGGGAAGTCTTGTCCCTCTGATTCGGACCAGGAAGCTTCTTCTTGGATTGGAACATCTGAGACTCAGTCCTGATAAGAGACGACTGCAACGCAACATCTGGATCTCAGCATTAGTCATCTGTTTGATCGGCGTGATGTTCTGTGGAACAGAAGGTTCCCGATGTTTCGTTCTGTTATTCCGGGTTCTTTACAGGTCAGCATAGCATCCGCATATCCGATGGAACCCCGGCTCTCTAACCTGAATGAACTTAAATCCTACTACGGCCCCGCCTCCGTGATCAACCAGACCTAAATAATCTATCAAATCATATCATTACACCCGACAGGCTATCGTTGCTACTTTATGTTTCATGAAGGGATGTCCTTAAAGTTACAGAATAATGAGAGAAGAAAAGGGATAACAGACAAGTGTGTTTATTTCACAACATTCCTCTGTGATCCTGAATGTTTAGATACTCACAAACTCTTCATAAAACTGAAAATGCTCATTTGAAACTCATTGATAATATGAGTGAAAATAGAGGCTTTTTCAAAAATTTGATCATCTTTGTGCTCAAGTCAAATATTATATTTCAATGAAATTGCACAGGTGTGTTGATATGGTGATTACACAGTACCAAAAAAAAGTCAGAGGGATTTCGACAAAATTGGGGCATCAGCCACACCCTAACGTCAGGAGAGAGATCCTGCTGTTTCTCCTGCCTAATCTAACCTGTCTGACCACACACGCTGAAGAGAGGTGAGACGCTTGTGTGTGTGTGTGTGTGTGTGTGTGTGCCCTCTGATGGCCTCGCTGGCCGTCATCTGACAACTCGTCGTGTACCAGCTGTCATTCTAACGTTTCTGTTGTGCTGCTTCGTCTGTGATTCAGACCTGATTAATGGGAGGAGTCACGTCTGAGTCCTCAACATCATTCCATAATGTTCTCTTGTTACCAGGTGACCAATCAGCAGGCACCAGCTGAATATCAGGCGACATCGTTCAGAAACACGAGCGATGTCGTCGTACCTGCCACACCACCAAACACCGCCCGCCCAGCAGACACTAACGAAGACCAAACGCACCCGGACTGACGGTTTATCTCTGCGTGGGGAGGTGACATCGATCAGCTCAAGTACTTTATTTATTTAGCTACTTTTTGATTTTATATTAAATTACATGATTGTTCCCCCTGGATTGATGGACACCACTGAGGTGAGCAAACCCAACACACCCCTGAACGGTTCTTTATCAATGAACCTCACAAGTGTCAACCCCCCCCAAGGTTTTTTGTGGCCAGCGGTCCTGAATGTAAAATCCTCTGAATGGTGATCTCCTGTATTAATTTTGGCATTAACATTAAACTTGAGGTATTTCAATTATTTGAATGTTTTACAACCTGATTGCTGCTCATATTCAGGATGTAGCTGATGCAGATTTCAACTTGGCCACCTGATGGCAGTACAAAAAAGGAAGAGGAAAAAAAAGGAAGGAATGATCCTGGCCCACTCTGCCTGATATCAGCTATTGATGCTTCATACATCTGTTGAACCGGCGCCGGCCGACCTCTGCAGGGAGTCTCAAGAAACATTTATGTGTGTGACCCACCCAAAAGTGTCGTTCAGAGAATCGCTAACTCCGAAACGCTATGTGGCGCTGTAGCGCTTTCAGAGCCACTTCCGGGTGAATAATACGTCACAGCGTCAACAAACAAAGATGGCGGACGAGGAGTGCTCACAGCACCGTACATTTATATCTTGCTAATACATATGTGGCCGGGTAGGGGTAGTGTGGTTGGGGTGTGTGTCTCGGGCAGCAGATTACAAGATTTCTGATTGGCCCTTTTATTTTTGTACGTTTGACCTGCCCCTCTTTTCACCTCAAAGTTCTTATTTTTATGGAATCTATGTGCGTCTTTCTTCACTGCATCCACATTGTAACCAGTGTCACTTAACAGCTCTTTAGCCTGAGATTTAACAGTCTCTGCAGCTCTACACAGTGCTAATGCTTTCTCCAGGTCCAGATCTGACTCTCTGAGCAGTCTCTCTCTCAGACCATTATCTGTGATGCCACACACAATCCTGTCCTTTATCAGTGATTCTGTCAATCCACCGAACTCACAGGTCTTGCCTCTGTTCCTCAGCTCATTCACATACTGATCAATGTTTTCTCCAGCTTTCTGCACACCTCAAATGTCACGTTGCGTTTTGGAATGCAATAAACTTCAAACTGTTCCATTATTGCGGGCAGCTTCATTCTATCCCCCTCAGTATCAAAGGTGAAGTTATTGTATACTTCCAGTGCTTCATCTCCCGCAACATGCAAAAATACTGACGCTTTCATTTTGGCACTCTTCTCATCGGCTCCAATTGCAGCTAGATATAGTTCAAAGCGCTGCTTGAATCGTTTCCAGTTTTCCGCCACGTTACCGGTTAGCTGAAGAGCTGCTGGTGGACGTAAAGCTTCCATTCTGCTTCTTTTATCCGTTTGTCAGCCAGTCAGATAGTCCTCGCACTCCTTTAACTCCGTCGATCCCTTTTATCGTTCTTAACGTTATCTTCACTTCGATCCTCCGACCACT
>CAAKHC010019266.1:13426-43262 GCA_901007825.1 Macroramphosus scolopax | reverse complement strand
CAACACAGCATCATGAATTCACATGCATTCCTCAGAGAAACACAAGGCGAGGGGGTTAAGGAGAGTGAACAAATAACGCGGCGGCGCACACACACCTGACAGAGGAGCTGAAACGTGGGACCACACAGTCGGTGCCCTGAGAAACTTGGCTACGAAAAGCATTAACACAACAAACCACTGGGTGTAATTTCCCAACAGATGAGCCAGATTCTCCCTGCCAGGGAATGTCCTGTGGATGTCAGGCAGAAACCTCAGAAATGCTTGTAAGCCTGAGGTGCAGGTGAGGGCTGCGCAGCATCAGTTCATGAGTAATAAAGCAGAGCCAGGACAAGGGGGAAGCAGATATATTAGCTTTTAATTGGCCAGGGCTTTTCTGGATGGAGAACACAGAGGTTGACGGCTGAGCGAAGACTCCCTGAACTGCTCTGATCGTCCCCCAAATTGCTCAAAGTCCAAGAAACACTCAGCGAGGTCCTCCTCGCCGACATGCATCCTGGGTGATCCGATCCCACGTGGAGGACGTGTCCGGGACACTTTGAGATTCGATCACTTACACCGCATTCGGAGGTGGTCTGGGCCACGTTGGAGGACCACCTACCCAACTGACATCCTCTGCGTAAGCAGAAGAACGGACTCCGTTCTCAGGTGGCTGTTGACGAAGCTCATCACATTCGTGGAGTAAGGTGGTGCCATGTATAAACGTATAATATTCTACTAACACAGAAGTTATTGCAGATTGATTGCTTCTCCTCGGATCTCCTGCATCTCATGCTGTGACGGTATGTTGGACGGCCGAAACGGAATTCGATCTGACTCGACTGGCAGAGAGCGATACGAAACCTTGTCCTCCCGTCTTATTTAGCTCAGTTCCGATCGTATCTGTCTTCCATCAGGCTCCGCGGTAACCTTCCAGCTCTGAGGTATGTCGCTCGCACATGGTTTGTATTTTCTCTCCTCTGCTATCATTCATCCATCAGATGTAGTTCAGTGGAGTATTGACCTCACACACACACCACGTTCCTGTGAAAGAAGTCTTCATTAGACCAAGGTTATGCAGTAATGAAGACGCCGGGACTAATGGGAGGACACAGGATCAATGCTGGTGTCTGCGGTGTGCAAATTCAGGTCAATAATCTTCCCCCACTAGGTGTCAGACATGCAGCTCGCGCATTTATTATGTATATCAGCAACAAACTGTTTTCATGAGGGGAGGCTTCCTGCTGTTAATAACACCCATCCTTCCTCTGACGGGGACCTGACGTCAAGGACGCTGTCCGGCGGGCTGCAGCCAAACAGTAAAGATCAAAGGTTAGATGTCAATGTCAGGGTGAAGGTCAAGATCAGACACCAGCTGGTCGGAGGGTCGGCTGACCTTTCGTCTAATGTTTTTCCAAGTGAGAACTCAGGTTTAGTGTCGTTGCCTGTTAATCTGTTTGTTCCAGAACGGTCTGAGAATCTTCGGGGGCCGATGGAGAACAACGCGGTGATGTAACAAAATCTGCCTTTTGTATCATTAATTGCTTCCTCCGAGCATTCGGAGTCACTCAGCCGTCAGCCGTCTGACGGGATAACATTTCTTGTTTTTCAGTCGCACACACCTGCTGCTTTTGGCTGCGTCCTGTGGGAAGCTGCCCATTAGACCATATTAGATTACACACATGCACCCCGCACTTGTGAGTTTCAGTCATTAGTCGCTGCAGTATCATTTTAAGTTCTCAGTTTGAGCCCGGGGAACAATACGAGACAGTAGGTAGTAGAGGTAGTAGGGCTGCCTGAAAAAGTCTATAAGAAGAATTTATCTTATCTCCTTTGCTTCTGAATGAATGATGAAGACGTATCATGTTGCATTAGCACCACCTATAGGTGGGGAGGTATAGAAAGGTCTATCGAATGCGACACGGCCGGAGGATTACTTGTATATTTTATCAAGCTCATATACTAAAATAAGAAAATGTGTCTTGGCAGGCGAAGACTCCTCCGTGGAGATATATACATGTTGGAACAGGAAGCCAGCTCAGATGTGCTTTAGAAAGCGGCGGCGTTATCCAAACCACAAATTAACACCACAGTTTTTCATTGGCCGACGGCCCAACCGACTCTTTGCAGACATTAGTTGGCAGCAGGAGGACGAATGCATGTGAAGCTACGTTGTCATGGAGTATTTCTTCATCTTCTTCTACAAGCGAATACATATACTGCAAATTGAACAGCGGCCGGCCGGTTCACTCTTCATTATTAGGGAACAATCAATCAGGGTCGTTTCCTGTGCCGAGTGGATATCCCGTCTCACAGGATGTGGCTTAAGAGGGTCGTGGGCACGGGAGACTCAGCGGGCAGCAGCAGCGAACCCCTTCAAGTCAGGAAGTCTCTACATGCCACTAAACACCAGGCTGTAATGTATATTCAGGCACCTGAGTGCAATAAGGAAATACGAACAAATTGATTTTACTTCATATAAGCAGTCGATGGAGTCGCTAACTGCATGTTTAATGGGATGGGGAAGGGAATTCATTTCTAATCTCTCTCTACGTGGGCCCCCCCGACTCCCGGTAACACCTGGGTGAGAGAATGGAAACTGTATATTAGCATGTGTGAGTACAGGCGGTGCTTTCAGCGTGTGTGTAAAAAGGATGTATCATGCCAGCGTCGACCGAATACTCGCACGAAGACGCAAAACAGCAAGTGTCTCAACGTCAAATATGGCGGCTTGTGGATTTCAAGGAATCTTACGGGTGATTCTGAGGACTCCGGCGTTTCCGAGCTGGTGATGAACCAGGGCCGCGAGCTAAAGGCCGACCTCGGTTGTTGGAAAGCATCGACCTTCCACACTTGACGAAGGAAAGTCAGGGTCTTGACTCCGAAGGAAGCTCAGGAGAAGGCATGTTCTCCGACAGACGGGCTAAGCTAGCAAGTGGAAACTTCAAAATACGTAAAATATTTCTTTCAGGAAGGGCAAGAGACGAGCCGGTTTCTAGCAGGACAGTGGCGTGATTCATGTGGAGCCAAACGGGTGGTTTATAATGGTGGAAATTCATGAAGTTAAAGGACGGGGGCAGTTTAAAGATGCCTTATTATTCTCAGGCTAACCCAGCGCCGGGCCGAGAGGGCTGCCCTTCCCACGAGATGTTTCCGTATTAAATCAATCCCGCAGTGGAACTGAAATTAAATATCCTGTTGAGTTATTATGTTCCTGCAGACTGAATCACGGCTGTAATGAATTTTATATAACCTGCTAGTAAAGAGTAAATATGCCCAATATCGTAAATTGTTGCACACGGCCAGATGTTTCCGTTGAAGGGGCATTAATTTCTTCCATTGTGTAGCACTGCAGCCATCAGGAACAAAGCACAACGGCTATGTACATTTTTCTAAAGGGACACTCCGTATAAAGTTTATGTAGACACGCTGCGACATCACAACACGTTCAACGTACTTACTCCGACGGGCGGTTGTGCAGTGTGGACTGTTTTCAGCAGTGTGGGTGCAGCTAATGAAGACACCGACAGTCCGATGCAGGCAAGTGAGTCAGACGTTTGCTGATTAAGGGATCCGCTAACAAAGGAGCCATCAATCAAGTCCTGGATCACTCCTACTCCCGCCCCCCCCACAGACGACGGCTGCGATGTTGTTTATCCAGCTGCTGGCGCGGTGCCTCGGACCGAGACCCCTGCTCCTGTGCTGGCTATGAGCGGAGGGCTGGAAAGTCGATTCGTGCACCGCTGCAATGGTTGTGTCTATTAACAAGCGTTTTGTATCGCGGAAGAAAAGCTAGAGTGAAATAATAAGACAAAACACTTACTCATTTTTACTTACTTCTACTTACTTTTGAGAAACTGGTCGGATCCGCCCCAAATTTGAACAGGTTTTTCCTCCACTACGTTTCAACAAAATCAGCCTCGTAGTCTCCAATTCCAGACATGCAAAAATAAACAATATGAGTGTGATGTAAATATAACTAAAAAAAAAAAGCTGAGATAATTCTAGGCACTGCTGCCAGAAAACAGTTTGGTGGAGTTGGAATGAGGGAGTTTTTTTAAATGTGGACGAGGAGGATCGAGCAGTTCGTCTTCGTGGGTTTGGAGGATGACCATGAAGAAGCAACGGCGCCTGAAATAAGACACAAGACAAAAGGAGAATGTAGTGATGCGGAGATGCTGTACTTTGATTCAACTTATCCAAAGAGCTCGGAGAGACCGAGGCAACGGTAAGTACGAGAGCAGCTGCGGCAGGCTTGATATCAAAACCAGCTTGTTCCGAGGAATCCCCAGAACGCCGCCATCGATCTGCAGTTACATCTCAGCTCGCTTCTGACCTCCGAGGAGTTCATTGCATTAGGCAGAAAAAGGTTTAATTGAAGTCACTTAAAAACTCGAAATAATATCCTTCCGCTGCGGCTGTCAATCAGACGATCAAGATTCGTGGACCGCAGAGACGCGAGAGGAAGCCAACGTAATCACACCCAACAATTAGGAACGATATACAGTGTGAGGGGGTAAAGACAGGCTGTGGGACCCGCTCCGAAACCAACAGGCTATAAAACAAAGCGTATAAATCCCCAGTTTAAACCTTTTGTTGTGTCTTGAGACTCCCCCGGACTGTTGAAAGCCGTTTCCCTACGCCTGCCCGACAGACTGCTGAGAGGTGTTCTCGAATGTCGCACCACCCTGAGCACACACAGACAGAGAAAACACACATTTCTGGACTTGAACACACACTTTTTTTTCCCAGCCTAACATCCCGCACGATACATCCACCGTCACACACACACACACACTCTGACGCCATCATCCGGTGTCAGCCGCGACCACACTATGTATACACCGAGTATTAAAATGATGTCCGCCGGACCACCTGTTAGCTGTTGTTGCTTCTGTGACTAACAGCACATCAGCTGCCTCGCTGCTCGTCCCGTGAAAAAAGTACCGAAATCCAGCCGACACTGCAGTTTCTCACATTCTCCTGGTCGGGATGTAAAGAAACGAAGGAAAACACGTGTTTTACTTCTCTGGTCGTGAAAACGGACTTTATTTTACGAATACGTTGTTGTTAGGTCCAGGCTCAGAGCGGGAGGCCTTCTGCCTCGAGCGGTTGGATCGCTGGGAAAAGAAGTCCTGAAGCAACTTCACGACTTAACGTCAACAACAGGAATACGAGCCAAACGGAGATTAAAAAAGAGAGCAATTAAATGTTCTTCCAACTGCAGGTAATTGTTAACCGTCATCATCGTTCCTCAGAGAAGTGAAGCATTCAGGTACAAGACGTTCGACCAGTTCTTTAGGACGCTCCCCCGCTATTAGATTTACAGCCCTAGCAGAGGCTGGAAAAACACTGACACACACACAATGCAGTGTCAAACTCAGCATTGATCTGCACTAAATGCTCACAGAGTTGACATGAGGATATTTAGCAGGTTTAGTGTTTTGCCATGTATTTGTTGCTTTGCGCAAACTGACCTTTTGAGAGGTCGCAGATGTTTTCACAAAGAATCCTGAGGGCCTCATGAATTCATGTAGAAATGTCACGGCAATCTAGTAAAACTTTAAAAGGAAACTCCACACAGAATCTTCCTCCTCCATATACTTTGCAGTCGGCATGTTGAGGAATGTATAAAGACTCCCGGCTGATAGAGAAACGCCGCGACATGTCAGACGGCTGATGAAGACGTGCCGAGTGCAGCACATGACCCGTGTGTGTTGATGTTAAATATCTGGCTGACATGAACCACGTAGCTGCTCTGTTGTTTAGTTTGTCCTGTCTGTGATGAGATAATAACACCGTCTGGACGACGGCGTGAGTGCTCCGGTATGCCAATAAGGAGTGTGTGTGTGTGTGTGTGTGTGTGTGTGTGTGTGTGTGTGTGTGTGTGTGTGTGAGGCTTCTTTTGACACAAAGCAGCTCTGTGATTTCTTCCAAACGCCGGCTCAGAGATCAGTTAAGCAGCGTAACAAGGTCAGGAGACGACGCTGAGTCAAGCAGAGAGTCACCACGGCTGACTGGTTTCCTGCAGGCAGGATGCTGGTGTATCTATGTCATGCAGTTTGGTTTGGAGCCGAAATGTTGCCGCGTAGATCTAGAATCATCTAGAATATGTTGCCATGTACTCCTCCCTCCCTTGGATTTCTTGCATAATACCCTTTAACTTTCAAACTTTTCAACACCGCTTGAATGTTCCTTCGAATGTGCTCGAAGGGTCGTCCCAGTGGTTGCGGTGCGATGATGGCAGGCGGTCCCACATCCCCTGGGCGCTGACCTACATGGACAAAAGATCGCTGTCCCTTCGGCCACTCACAGTGATTCGCTTGTGACCCGTCTGTCAGTGTGTCAGTGTGTCAGAGTGCACCGGCGGGTGACACAGTTAGCCAACGAGGCTGGCGACTTCCTGTCATCAATCTTTGTCAAAGCAAGGACTAAAGCACACACACTTAGAGAGCGTGTTGAGAGATGCTGCAGGGAGCGTTCAGCACTTACAAGTGTACTCGTTAACCTCCACCCCCCCCCCTCGCTCTACTGTACTCTAACCAAGCCAGACAGGACTCTTGCAGGAAGCTGACCTTTGACCTCGAGGTCGTTGACCGTGAGACCCAGACGCACAAACAACAGGAAGTGCGGTTCTTCCTCCCGACAGATGCTGATCCCGCACGCTCGTCTACACAAGTCGACGAGCTTGCAGTTCGCCGTGGCACGACATCATTACGGAGTCGCACACCCTCAGCACCAGCTGGGAAAACACACACAACTCGGTCAAAGAGAGCGAGTCCACAATCTGTGGGTCGCATTACCGAATCCAGAAGTGCCATGTTTTCTGCCTGCAATGCAAAGAATGCTTGAATAAATACTCTCTCGGAGCTCCGCCACAAAGGGCAAACATCTAAAGCCGAATCAACTTTTGACCTACATGTCCAATAACATTCTTTCAAGTGGCGAAGCCGAGTCCACGAGAGGAATTCCCTCTGAAAGCACGATGTCAAGGGTTGACACGCTGACGGACAGCGAGCCGATAAGGTAATCCAACGCAATGAAAAGCAGACAAACACCCCTCTCCGATTCTTTTTTTCCAAAAGATATATCAAAGTTCGTCACACGGGGAGGGGGGAGAAGTAATTCGGCAATTCGTCCAGGCGGTATTAGCGAGGGGGGAACATGATCCTGGAAGCTGGGGAGCATCAGAAGCCATTAAAGGGAGTTGAGGATAAACAGAGTGCAGCCTCTGGACAGTATCAGAGGAAGGGAAGGGAGGACATGAATGAAAAGGTTATAGGAGCACGGCGAGGGTAGGAAACGATACGCTGCTTCAAAGGGGGACACATTTAAACGTTACACAAAATGGAGAGCTGTTCAGAGCAAAATCCTGTTTGGCTACTGGATCAAGAATGAAATAATATTCTAAAGTTGTGCGGAGGACTGGAACCACCCATCTGGCAGGGTGAGGTCATATTGCTCAACACAAGCAGTATGTCCAAGTTACGCCACACCGCAACATCAGGACGGACCGAGCACCAGAAAACTGTATAAAAATGTAATCAAATAAAACATGTTTGCAGATCTCTGGGGGCTGCTTAGTGTTAAACTGCGAAGTTCAGAGTTCGTTCCTGAAGTGAGGCGGAACCCGGCGCTGTAAGTGAAGTCATGCCTGCATCCAGGATGAGAACATGCGGAACAGCTGCGGGCCGCTGACCTCGTCCTCTGGACCTCGTCCGCCGCTGCAGCCGCGCTTACTCAACCCCGATGCAACGCTGTGAGAACTTTGGTTTTGGCAGCCGGGAGTTGACGTTGCCACACGCTAAGGACGTATGTGTGCGATCACGCAAGTGTGCCGTCCGCTGGGGGGTTTGCACGACGGCTATTAAGGGAAACAGCAGCGTAAATCATCCTCGGCTGGACGCTAACGATCAAAGTCATTTAGCCGTCTTTCATCATTCGACCTCAAACGATGACCGAACTTCCAACCTGACTCATCGTACAACCACTAAAACAACTTGTCTCTGTTACCGGCATCCCACTTACAGAATTCCCCTGTCAGCCTTTTCATACACACACACACACACACACACACACATGCACACAAACAACCCAGGGATCTGTTATTGACCTGTTATGGATCATAAACCTCGACCCCGACGAAACCGAATCCTAATAAAACCCAAGTTTTAAGATCTCGGAGCATCGTCGTCCTGCACATTGCTGCATAGCTGCCGGCCCCCACAGGTATGGTGACGACCCCCCTCACCCTTACACACACACACACACACACACACCAAGTGCAGATCATCTCCAGACGTGTAATTGGAGGGAGACATAAGTAGGGTAACAATGGTGGAGGGAAGCTGAATCAGTCTGGATAACTCACAAACACACACACACACACACACACACACACGCGCACACATGCAAATGCATATGGAGTACATATGATACCTGGTGCATGTAGCAAAAGGCCAACTTACAGCGTCTGCAGGCCCGAAAGAGCCCGAGCTCTTCTGGAACTCACGTTCTAATGCAGCTGGAGGTGCAGGTACACAACTTTCACACGTTCTGCAGCCTGCAGCCGTCACATGTGTGCATGTTGAAGGGGGCCGTCTGAATGCACCGTTTAAGCGGCGTCTGCGGAGGTCGCGCAGGGGTCACGGTTAAAGGTTATCTACGGCAGGAAGGTTCTCACAGATCCTATCTGCGTGGTAGACATGCAGCGAGTCTCTCGGCCGGACTCCCTTCTATTAAACATGATTTTAAAGGCCTCATTGCTGCAAAAGATGTATTTACACATGCACGGCATACTTCTGCATCAACAGAACCTTTTCAGACTTGATGTTTATCTAGGTGGGCTGATGGCTGCAGAAAAGAAAAGACGGGGGCCCTGAGAGACATTCCTGCATAGGGGCCCCTAGAAGAATCAGGTGTGGCGTATATCACTCAAAGAGAAGAGAGCGAGCGGAGTAATGGAAGGAGAAAGGAGGAAGTATCAGATTCTCCTCTAGAACATTGAAACAGAGTTAAATGGACGTGTGGATGTAACGAAGGGAAGCAGGTGAGCAGCTACCCGACACGTCCTGATGTCACCGGATAACAATGTGTCAAATAACGTGTTTTTATTGTGTCACACCATCGCTTTAATGTTGCACTCGCGTTTTAACATCCTCCAGCTGTTTCTTCTTTTTATTCATGTAACGCTCGATGACACACTTTCCAATGTGGGTCACGCCGGTGGAAAACAGACGAGAGCCACACGGAGCCGGGGGAAGGAATGATGAATGGATGAAAACGAAGAAGAGGCAGCTGAGTAATCGAAGCAGGATGTTGTCCGACAGCCAGACGGAGGAACGGATGAAGGCTGACTTCTTCTTACGGTGTGAGAGACGACGGGACGGACGATCCGCCAGCTCAGTGTCATCTGGAAGGAGTTCTGTCTCTACTTGACAGATGTGGTGAGGCATCTGGGAAGAGGAGAGGAGAGAGACCAGATAGGGAGGAAGAAATAGGAGCCAGAAAGAGGACGAAAGAGCTGATGGGTATCACATATCAGAGCTTGTATCACTGATACCCGGCGTGGACGGGAATGAAAAGCATTCCCGATACCACCACGGCCTCTGAAATGAGAGCGGCTGTGGTTGCGTTCCAAAGCAGGAGCACCACCCCCTCCACCTTCCCATGTTTATTGACACCAGGTGTTCGAGCCTCATGTGATCGGTACAGCTCGGAGCTTGTTATAAGTACATTTACACGGGGTATATCGGCGTTACAGTGCATGTCCACATGTGTCTGGAGTGACCGACTGGGATCTGATCTCATGTCCTGCCGGCTGTGGAGCATCATCAGCGTTCCTCTCCATCTTGACGTGATGTCACCAGAACTGCCATCCAGCGTCGATGACTCCTGTTACTCCCCATATGGCCGCATGCATCCCTCAAACTTCAAAGTTTTTGAAGGACTAGTTCTCACACTTATCGAAAGACTAATATATAAATGACCTCGTTATTTGAACCATTGTCCCCGTCGCCGGAGTCTCCAAGCACGGAGACATTCTTTGGCATTCAGGACGGTTCAGCAGTCATGACCAGTGAACACCCTGCGTGCCACATTTTTCAGCGACTTCCGAGAACACGAAACCAGAACCACATGGCAGGACGTTTCTAAGAAACTACCGAGTGGAAGGTTTGGAATGATATTCCGAAAAAAAACATCAGTCATCCGGACGGGGTCGAGGTCAGGCATGTAAATGCCACATAGGTGTGATATGGACAGAGCACTGACATCAGTAAGGTTAACAGCCTGAATCCACTGTGACAAGGCTACAACATCCTCATGAGGCCTGATATCCACCTCTGCCGACAAACCCAGAGTTTATACCTCCGCAAGGACGGAGGACTCACTTCTCTGCCTGTGGGCCGAACCCAGATCAAACACAATGTGGGCGTATTGATATTGGCCCGGTGTGAGCGTGAAAGAGGAAGCTGCTCCTGTCACCAGGGGAGAAGAGCAATGTGTACAGTGTGTGTGTTTCCATATGTGTGCGTGACCGCAGAAGGATCTCCCTGGCTGCAGCCGAGGACCCTCCCTTCCAAGATTTCCGTTCCCTTGCCGCACCGTGCAGATCTCCGCCCAGGCCTCGCTGGTTCTGTCGTGCAGGAATGGGCAGCTCTTCCAGGGCAGAGCTCGCTGATTGTTCCCCTGTGTTGCTCCGTCACAGCTCTTCGTCTACGAGGGCCCGGCCAAGGCGTGAGTTTCATTGAATGTGTCAGTGGGGTGTGTTTTCGTTGCTGAATCCACGAGGGTGTGTTAGCTCCCATTGGTGCCCTCAGACAGGAAGAGGACGAGGAAACGGCCGTCATGGTGTGAACATTCATTAACCTTTGACCCTTCCTATTGTTGAGCTTTGCACATTGATCTGCTGAGTTCAGAACATCAGATATAGCTATGATGTCATAGCGTGCGTGCGTGCGTGCGTGCGTGCGTGCGTGCGTGCGTGCGTGCGTGCATGCTAACGTGCTAGCGTGCGTGCGTGCGTGCTGACTCATTCAATATCTTTTTGAACATGAACGATCATGCTGGCTTTGAACAACAAACTGCTTTGAAAAATAAAT
Organism: Macroramphosus scolopax; assembly: GCA_901007825.1. Taxonomy (NCBI): domain Eukaryota; kingdom Metazoa; phylum Chordata; class Actinopteri; order Syngnathiformes; family Centriscidae; genus Macroramphosus; species Macroramphosus scolopax. The sequence continues at coordinate 32,184 of CAAKHC010019266.1, read as the reverse complement.
CATAATCTATTATTTCCATTTTAAATATGATTTTCTGATGATCTCCTTTTCAGCTGCATGTCTCCTCTCTCTCCCACCGAGTGATCGATCCACGTCTCACACGTTCCTCCACCAGCGATGTAGGTGGTTGCAGGCTGATGGATTTTTTTTTCGTCGAGGAAGTGCTGTGTGTATTTTTTCAGAGAAACCCAAACGGGAGTGCAGGGCGATGTGGGGCCTTCACCTCTGCTCCCTAACACCACATCTACCACCTTCAGGGGATTGCGGGTGTTCATATGTGTGTGTGAGAGCGGATGCATGTGTGTTCCAGGCTGTGGGAAACGCAGTGGCTTAACATTCCACCTCTCACGCCCATGGACACCAAGGACAAACTATATTTTCTCCATGTTCCCCTTACGTACACAAAGTCGTGTGAACATCATTGAAGGTGGTCGTTCAAATCAGACTCTTCATTAAAAGGACCTGTAAAATCTATATATATCTAGCTTCCTTTGGATTCCAGTATGTAATTGCAGAAACATGGTGAAGACAATAATAGTAGTTTCTCACTAGTTACATCACATTTCTATAAATTCCTTCTCACTCCCCCACGTCCATCTTTCCATCTTTCCTCCGCCCCGCGGTCTGCTGATCTCTGAGCTCTATCCTCAACGACCGGCTGAGGTCAAGGGTCAAGAGCAGCCACATCATTACACACACGAGCCGCTCATCCGTAAGGAATACACTGGGCAGCAGAGATTTTAAACTAAACTTCCCCACCGAGCATCTTTTGATAACAGGACCGATGACGGATGAGTGTGTGTGTGTCGGTCTGACTGGTCACATGGCCTGTCAGGTGATGCGTGCTGCCGGCTACCTGCGGTGCAGCTGGAGACTGTTTTGGACTAAAGGTCTGAGCTCAAGAACCCGGAGCAACAACACACTCTTAAATATCCTCCCCGCTTATTTCAGACATGTGGAAATGTGATTTCATGCACATGAAACAAATCAAGAGATTTCACGCCACTAAACTGCAGTTTTATCAGCAAATCGTCGACTATAAAATATTAATAAAAGCGGTAATAATGTTTTTGGATACTTTGAAGCAACCGAACTCATGAGGGATCTCGGTTTAATACCCAGAAGTGAATCCCACCATGACCAAGCTTAAATCTGACATCACATCGGCGAGTCGGATCTCCACCCTTTCTTTTTCTGCGCCACTTGCTGCACCTTCACACACACACACACACACACACACACACACGCCCGGAGTTGCACCTGATTCGTTCGGTTGCTGCGGACGGGACTCCGGTTCCAAAAGAAGCTGAGCCAAAGAACACAGGCTGTGCAGAAAGAACTGTGTGTGTGTGTGTGTGTGTGTGTGTGTGTGTGTGTGACAGGTGGATGTGTGCACTTGATTGCAGGAGCATGAGTAAGCATTTCTGTGCCATGTGTGCGAGCCTTCCACCGTGTGCGTGCCTTTGAATCGCGGATCCCACGCCGGCGGTGCGAGCGGGTCGGGAGTGTGTGTGTGGGCCCCGGGACTTGGACGGCTGAATAATAATGTCAGCAGGTTGATGTGGTGAGGCCTGTCATGAGAGAGCTGCGAGTCCGCGCTGTCAGCTGGGCCTCATCAGGGGGAAACCCTGGCCGCCAAACCTCCCATCTTCCTCCAAGCCTCCCCCCTCCCCCTCCACCGTTTTTTGTTTTCCAACTGGATCCTTTCCCCTGTGATCCATCTGTTTCCCCTCACCTCCATGCTATCGCTATTGCTAACTTAAAGTGACAGAACATCAAATCTCTCATGATGTCAGACGAGTGCGTCCACGGCGTAGTCGGAGTGGAGGTTCATGTTTGCACGCGTCCATTCTAAATCAAGGATTTTATGTTTTGCTGTCTTTCGGGACCACAGCAGGGGAGAAGGGAAAGTCCGGTCCTCGTTTTCCCAGCTTTTTTCTTTTTTCTCATGGTGGTCTGGCCGGAGCAGTGCGCCGCCACAGCGTGGCACGGGATGGCACAGGAAGGGATCCCGGCCAGCTCCATTTCCCGTGAAACATCCTCCCAGAGGAAAAGGGCGACTGGAGGTTAGAGAAAAAAACTGTACTCAGTGAAGTAACCTTGTTCCCGACAGTATCTGATCGGAGTATCTTACATCTTAAATCGTGTTCTCGTAAAGCTATTAGCATCCCCGGGGGAGGGCGAAGTCGGAGCAGGGTCGGGTTTAAAATGACAAGTCGCCTCTACAGGTATTGTTTACAAGACAGCCCTCAAGCCACAGTTTTCCCTGAAGGTCGGCTTGCAGGAAGCACGTCAGAGGACAGCAGGTGCCTATTGTGCACGGGGGTCATTAATCAGGGAGGAGACAGCATGATGACTGTGAATCATCAAGTGGCAAGTGCAACTTCACTAACTCAAACGGATGGTGCATGTCGGACACAGTTAAAGAGAATCGACGTGTGCTGCAGGCAGTTGAAGAAAGTAAATCGATGGAGGATCAGATCTGGATGTTTGACAACATACCTTCTACTTGCTTTGTTCCTCTCTCTTACGCCAGTGAGGCTTAATGGATCGTGTCTACTAGCTGTGTGACTCCTCATCCTCTGACGACAAAACCAGGGAGTCTGTAAAACATGCGCCTCGATCTGCGAGACGACCAGCCGCCCCTCTCTCCTCTCGGCTCTCCTTACAAGCCGCACATTTTTCAGGAAGAATGTTGACACACCGGAGCCGTGTTGTTACAGCGGGACTGTCGATCGCAGCCCTTTTGTTTACTGCTCAGGAATCCGAAACGCGTCATTATGAGACCCGACTCCTCGCAGGAACCTTATATCCTCCACCTACTCTATTAGATGAGAAGGTTGTTGAAAGGTTGTGTCGGACTTTAGAGCCTGTTTACAGGTGTTCAGGGCCATAGCCACTATTTTAAACAAGAAAAGGACCCACGTTTTACTCATTTGGTTAAAAACTCCAGGGTCACATTGTTTACGCTAGGGACCAGCTGATAGCACTGAAGCTGGCGGATCGTCATGGCAACCGAGGCTAATAGAGAGACGGATGGAAAGGAATATATGATCAAGCAGGGGGTGGGCTGTGGGCTGTATAATAGAATAAAACTTCCTGACTCGGCACGGCTCGGTTTGGCTCGCCGAGTCAGCCCAGACGGGAGGAGGAGAGGTCCTCCCAGGTTGGCTGTGGTCAGCGAGACATCACTGCACCTCCTAACCCATTCAAGAGAAGGTCCATCTCAGACAGGTGCGCTTAAACTGCTAACGGAAATGGAAATCAGCGCCGCTCAGTTTGACTTGGCACAGTGTAAATACCCTACAGGTCTTACACACCGGCTCTTTAATCAAAGTGATTTTGACTAACCACAGGCAGGACTCCTCGGGGCTCTTTGTCCGGGCCTGAAACACTTAAATAATGACCTGAAGATGGACTCACAGGTATCTGACGCGGTGTGCGTCCATTCATACCCGTCCGTGTTTGTGCGCTCACAGCTGCGCGGGTCTAATATAACGCTTCAACTCAAACCATCAAGTCAGCCCCCGAGGTTCTCGTCTTCCTCAGCTGACAGCTCCAGAGAAAGATATGAGACAGCTTGTTAAACCAGAGTAAAGACTCGGAGCAAGGATGCTTGGAATGCATCCCCAATGCCAGAGGGGTCAGGGTGTGCGTATAATTACACTCCAAACTACTCCGTATCTACAGTGTACAGTAATTAAAGCTTGTCAGAGCCGCGCGGACTCTCCGACTGTCCTTCGACACGGACTTTCTTTCAATGAGTCTGTTTTTCTCATCCACCACTTTTAATCTCGATGGGTTTATTGGCGTCAAGCGAGGTTGCGGGGAAGATTATGGATCAGCTCTTTGTCCTTCGACAATGATTGACATCGTTAACGCACTAATTAAGTAATGTGAGAAGCGAATGAGAGGACTTATATGTCGAAAGACTTAGCTGTTATACAACAATACAATATGCAATACATCCATCACAGGGTTCAGACATTCTCGCAGTCAGGTGGCTCAAATACCTCGTTGACCCAGAGAGCCATGCCAGCAGGAAATTAAGCTCCTGGCAGGGCGACGCATGCAAGACAGGTCAAAGGTTAAAGGTTAAACAAAGCTGTACCACCCCGTCCTAGAGGTTAAATGGGTTAGCATTGAAGGAAGGACGAAAGGGACAACATTGACTTTACCACCGGATCCAAAGGGTGCTTCATGATGATGTTTGGAAGTTGTGAGAAGTAATTTAGAGCATCCCAAAGTGGAGCGATACAGTCTTAGGACGGAAGGAAATAGGCTGCATGTCCAGGCAGGGACAGAGAAGGAAGAACAGAGGACCTGTGAGTTAGTTGTTAGACTTTGTAGGTCTTGTTTTGGCCGTTTTGGAATGTATCCAGGGGCATCTCTCTACCGTAAGAACCACCGAGGTGTAGCAATAACAGGTAGATAACCACGTAAACATCCTACAGCATTCGCTCCAATCTACTGGAAGGACTTGATGTGCAGCATTTCTCCAGGAGTTCAAGCTCCATAAAGCGCGCAGACATGTTGCAAACGTGTGTTTGCACAGCGCAGGAAGCTGTGAGATTATACAGCTTTGTGGGGATCATCAACATGCTTCAATAGTCGGGATGACAAGCCAATGAATAGCGGGAAAGCATCCATGATGCGGATATCTTACGAAAGAGGGGGTTGTGCGAAGGCCTCATATGAACCATCGCCCTCAACCCGAGCCTTTGGGGCCCCGGCAAAAGACCTCGTTCACCACTCCCAGCTCAGATATTATATATGAAGCGACTCCTCCCACTCTTGATATTTCGGTACATTTCCATCTCCCTGCAGCGACACCTAACACCGTGAAGATCTTTTTTTTGTCCTGTAATGACTGAAACTTTTGATTTAGTGGAGCGAAACTGGACTCGAGGCTCCTGTGCACACGGGAGGTTATAAAACATCCGTGGCGATCACAGGGAAAAAAAACAAAAAACATCTGTTAGCTGTTTTTCTCCGCGGGAACGGAGTGAAGACAAACGGGGTGGCGGTGCGTGTTCATAATGACGCACTCTCACAGTCCAACAGTCATTGGTTTTCAACAACAATTCACTTCCGTGTAAGTGTCACAATGAGTGTCTGTAATGAAATCACTCTGGCGAGTAAAGATAACGATGGGAGAAACCATCCGGCTGCTCTAAAGTACACGAATTATCAAGACACATATAACTTATCTCTCTGTTATGTGCTGGACCCAAATAAATAAGCTGGTGGCCGTTGTTTCCAGCCTTTTATCTTAAGCTCGGCTAACTTCTAGCTTATATATTTATCTATAATTATACGTGAGAGTGGTATTGATCTCTGATCAAGAAGAGGAATTTTCCCAAAATTGTTGAACTGCTCCTTTAATGTCTGAGTAATTCCTGGTGCAGTTACATCTACACGTATCCGTCCAGTGTACAGATTCTTCCCGTCACCTCGACCATAAGGTGACGTCATTCACGTTGCAATGCATTTATAATATATCCGTGGTGCCAGTTTAGCTGCGGGGGCTTTGTAGCGCCTGCCAAGGTCGCCGACGCCTCTTTCCAACTCTTCCTCGGGATTCGACCGCACTGCTGAGGCAGCTGCTTAAGTACGGCAAAAACGCAATTTTCTGTCATTACCCTGTGGCGTGCAAAATGTCACTTTTAATAGCCGCTGGAAGGAGAACTGAACAGAATACCTGAAGCCAGTAAAATGGGCCCAGTCTTGCTCCAATGGCGGCGAGCAGCATTCCCAGTGTCACTGGTACAAATATACTTAAAGCGGTGATTTGTTTATGAAACCTGCAGGAATCTGAGTAAGCTAGTGAGTTTTTTAACAGGGAATGCTTTGTTTCTTGTCAACCTCTTATCCTGGAAATAACATGTTGTCACTTTACTGGTGTTGAATGTAGCTTTCTTTTATTATTGTGCCTGTGATTCAGTGCAAAGTCAGACGATCCTGTTAGCAACAAGTCCCTCATTTAACTTAATTTCCCTCTGAAAGTGCAAGGGATTGCTCCGACATACCAACAGGACGTGGTGGTTATCACTCCTGCCTCCAAGTCTCTGACATGTTTCCCATTAACCTGGCTGCCCGGAGTCAAGGGACCCCTTCACAAATTCCCAGCGGGGCAATTTGGCCACGGAGACTCTTGACTGAGGTGCTTAACCTCAATTCCTTCAAGCGTATGAAACGACGGAATGCAAAAACCCTGAGAGTGTGAGCTGCCAAGTCAGCAAAGAACACATTAATTAAATGATCAAGTCAGGTTATAATGCAAGCGGCGGCCTGGAGTTATATAACTACCTTGCATTGTCATGTGAACAGCATTGGGAGTTTAGTGCTGTGAGAATTATTTTATCATTAAAAGCAACGTCCTCACTGTTGATGCATCTTTTCCCCGCAAAGTTCGTTTCCCATAAGAGTTTTCTTATTATGTTTCTCCGCGGGGATGAAAAACAGAAGCCACTCTCAACTTGCTGACAGTGGTGGCTGCGAGGGGAAAGAGAGGGGGCTTATTATTTGATGTTTTGAGATAATCCGCCCCTGAATTCCTCCCCGGGGCAACCTCAGCCCCCGAGACTGATGACTTGGTAGCCGAACAAGCTTAACTGGATTAATCAACTGTGCCTTCCATACTCACTTCAATCCTTCTTTTTGTGAAATCGCCAGTAAGTTTCTTTTCAGGATTTAAATTCAGATTAATAAAGTATATAATGTTGTGTAAAATGCTTGTTAAATGAGGTTTCCTGTATGTTTGGGACACATCGACGCTTGTTATTAAAGATTGTTGAGTGGGTTCTAAATGTCACTTGTGCATGTGATCTCAGAAGACATTAATTGTCCTAAAGTTCCCTGATCTGGCCGTTGGCTTCAGGCTCAGTGAAGAACAGGAATCTTTCATGTTTGTTTAGCTTGCTTAGATTTGCCCGAGTGCCTGGCTCATCAGGCAAAGACTGCAGGGGCGAGGAAGAGGCAGGGCGGCTCTCACTTATCTGTGATGATCTGAGAGAACTCAATTAATTCGTGTTAATCAAAGCGCTGCGTTGAAGTCAGCGGGACTCGACATCGACGCGAACAGAGGTGAGTTCAGTTCGAGGAGAGGGGGATGCGATCGTGGGAAGTTTTTGTTTTTGCATCACTCAGGAATTATTTCAACTGTCATTGACGTTATTCCGCTGACGTTGGTTCCTCTCTATGTAAGCTGCATTACGCTAAAGTAACACGTCGAATGAACTGGTGGAGCACAGAATCCATTAAAGAACTCGGTTTTCCTACATTAATGTGACCTGTGAATCCTCCGTTAGTCCTCTTACAGACTTACTGTAAAAGATGTCAGTGCATCTTGTGATGTGAGTTATTCTTTTCTACAGGTTCCACTAAATTACATTAGGTTAGTCACAAGCAATAATATTAAGTTAATATAACTTACCGAATCAATTTTAAGCTTTTTAACTAACAATGTTTTGGAATTTAGTTATTCTTTCGAGTAATGTATGAAGTGGATAACATACAATTGTATTTTGTTATTTTAAGTATCTTGTTTGTCTTTTCTGCTAAAACACCCCTTAGACAGCCGGTACTGGATTGTATTCTATCGGTGTATCTATATTTAATATGAAGTATGTACATGCACAGATTCACGCAATAAGGTTACAACATGAATTCCGTAGAATTACATGGTTTATATAATTAATTTAATTTGATCTACGGCAGTTTTCAAATCACAATATACAGAATGTTAAAGGTGAAACGTGTTTCACAATACAGTTTTAACAAGCAGCGTTGATCGGGCTGGTCGGGTCGGGCAACATTCTTCCTGTTTGGTGCAGGCGATGGGCTGCATACAATTTGCGGTCCGTCATAACATGATAAACATGCCGACCAAGGTTAAAAACACGTCAGGCGATCTTGTTTTAAAACTTTCTAGGTTAAGGCCGTACCTAGACAGGCGACAGGGCCTCACACCAGTTAGTACTCGGGTCCTAATACAATATTGTCATGGAGTATTTTGTTTGCATCAAAACAAGGTTTCATGTCTGTTATCGCAAGATGAGACCGAAACTATGAATGATATCACCGACCTGGCTGAGCGTCACTATCACGTATCGAGTTATGTGAAAGTGCAGATTTGGCTGTATACGTGACAAAAAAAGAAACCTCACATTTACACAATTGCAGGGCCAGCAGCTTTCACATAGGTTAAAGAGGAAGAGGTGGATTCACAGGAATCATTATTTGTTAGGTAAGAATTCCTCTTTTGAAAGCTTCCGAAAGTCAAAAATAGCCGCTTAATTTGTGTGTTTGACATAAATGATTATGTTTATAGCGCTGGGAGAGATTCTCTGTGTTCATCGACCGCAGCGACGTTATATCGTCAACCTGTGAATGCCCTCGGGGACGCTGTGTGTTTGTACAGTTTATACATACAGATAGTTCTCAGGTGGTTAAAAAAAAAAAAAAAAAAAAAGCCAGTGGGTGTTTGATGTCTCTTCTCTACGAGACATGTCAGTACACCCGACACCTTCGGCTTGTCGACAGATCTGTGTTACAAGTCCTGAAACTTGCAGACTTCAGTTTCGGTGAGTGCAACCTCCTCTCGACAGATCACTTCACCTTCATCTGACATCTGGATTTGATAGAATCTCAACAGTTAATTTACTGTTTTTGTGAAATTTGCTTCTAAAATGCTGCACGTTTGCATGTGTTTCTAAGGGTTTATATATGAGCGCCTATAAACGTGCATGCTTTCTTTATAGGTAGGGCCCGGAATAGACGTCATAACGGAGGCAGGACTTTTTCTTTACATCTTAAAATTGCACAGCGTTGGTAGGAGCATGCTGATTATCACAATGCCCACCACTGTCAATCAGTGACACACTGCCCTGGATGCCAGACACCAATAAAAACAGCCATAAAGCACGCCGTAATTGTGCCCCGCTACGCCTGGACTCAATCACACGCTGTGCCGCTGCATTTACAGGTGAACAGGTTTGTCATGCCTGAACAATGGCGACTATATTGAAGGACCCGTAGAGCTGGATTTTTATTTGGCCCCTGGGAAACAAGTCTGCAGTGGGAGCGAGAGGATATGGAGGCTATGTTTGTGTGTGTGTGTGACAGTAATGAGGGAGCCTCATAGACACGGAGCTGAAGCTACACAAGGAACTATTACCTTTAGCTGGGAGGAATTTGTATGTTTCAGTTCAACAACTCGTATTTGTAAGTATCACTGAGGAAGGACAAAACCTACAATCTGCAGGTTGGGGCATGTGTCTTCCACGAATCATGCAAATGTGGTTCAAGTGAATGGGCGTGGAAAAATACAAGTTCAATGAAAGGAGGTCTCATTCCCGTAACAATCTCTCCTAACGCTGCAGCTAGTAGGGCTGTGCTGAGACGGTTTGCATCTGTGATATTTCGGGTATGTACTTATACTGTATATACAGCGGTGGTTGGGGTTTTTATGAGTATTAAAAAAAATTCACTGGCTTTCACCGGTAGTTAATGTGCTGATGTGTACATAATGTATATGTGTATATATATATATATTGTTGTGCAGAAACACAACATCCAGGTGTACTGTAATGAACATGCTGCATCAATCTGACTCCAAGTCCTGCAAAAAAAACTTTTAACAGAAGTCAGGTTGTCCTCAGTAAAGTTAAAAAACAAATGTTTCTCACAAAAAATGATGTCATGGACACACAGATGTAGAATATTACTCAGTCTGTAATGTAGCTCTAATAACAACCCAAACTATTAAGGAGTTTAATCAGATTTAATTCAATGGAATTGGTTGATATGTTCATTTTATTGAATTTATATTCATAGAAATGTGCTGATAAGGAATTATATCTCATATATCATAATGTCGCACATTCTAAAACAGTGGTAAATGAACTACTGGTGGTTGTTAGGAGTCAATAATAATGGGAAAAAGGTCATAATTGATCATTTAATTAGGATCTAAGCTGAAAAATTAAGTGCAAGTTAAAGAAAAAGTTATAAATAAAAGTTATAAATATGAATGATGAATGGTGTGTGCTTGCTACTGTAGCCCCTGTCTTACTGCAGTGGCATGCGTACCATTCAACTTGCTTAGTCACCCTCACTAGCCCGCCATACCTGTCTTTGTTTTCATCTGTCTCACATGTCACATTCTGGCACATTGACAGAAACGAGTATAATTCCCATGTGACCATATACAAAGCTGACTGTGATCTGATTATTTTTCCAATTGAAACCCCTCTTTTTAGAATAAATCGTATACTTAAAACCCCCGAAAAAAATCAACACAGAGTATTGAACTATAGAAATATTGAGATGTTAATATACATTTATAGGCGAGTCATATTAATAAGTGCCAGTGAGTTTATGTAAAACACTGAAGACGAAAGTTCACTAACAGTAGACATGAGATCAGTCATTCTTTTCTTACATTTGAACCCGACAAAGGAGATTATATCACTTTCAATCAATAAGACTTTCTATTGAAGAATCATTACAGTATCTGGCAGCTTTCCTTGACCGGCGCGCGGTCCCGCGAGGTGCGCGCGCACTGGGAGACCGCTGCATAACAGCGGGGCAAACCATTCGGCCACCCTGACAGGGGGGTGGTTGCGGTGTAGAGAGCTACAGGACACGCAGAGGTAGGCAACGTGATGTCGTATTTACTTCATTTATCGCTATACGTTCATTCGAGACACCAGGGGAATATAAATGTAACCACGACGGACGTCTGCAATTAAAATCTGTACCGACAGCGTGACCGTGACATGCTGCTGTTACATAGACCCAATATCGGAATAACAGCATCTGCACATATGCCTGTTTCGCTACAACTTTGTCATCCTGTTAATGCTAATTTCATTGAAAATGATAGCGTACGGGAGCTTTCATTGTTTATTTTATACTGCTTGTCACATGACAGAGCAGAGAGCAAAGTGTCGGGGGGGGGGGGGGGGAGTGGGGCGGACTGAACTTTACAAAACAAATAAGTTTAATAAGTCATTATATTGTTTGCTAGCTATGGGACAGTGTCCACAGCAAGGGCTTCCGTAGTCGTTAAAACATCTAGAATTGAGTGAGATGACTTTCATGAGTCCTTCAGATCGACACAGCACCTGTCCTTTGTTCTTTTTACATCACAGAAAATCCCCCAATGTGATCATATTAAAAGATCCCCACACACACACGAGTGGACTACACTACCCAGAGGTCTCTATAACTGATTAAATGTGATCGTTTCAGAAAAAGTACAGTCAATATATGAATCTTTTAATCACTAATCAATAGATAGTATGGGATGCTTCATCCTATCAAGGTGATGCATCTTTGCCATGAATATCAAAGTCTTAAAAAATAAAAGTCAGTAAAGTTAGATAAGTTCTGCGCACAAGAGTTTTGAAGTGTCGCGCAAGTAGAACAAAACGTCCCGATACTTCACAGACGAACAGGCTGAAATTGAGAGTGAAGGCCGTGTGTAGGCTGCGGGCTGCAGATAAAGGTCGCACACCCAGTTGGGTCTGTCCTTGAGGGGCATCACAGATAAGTGAGGCACGCCAACTGTCAGGAAATACACTCAAAATCTTCTTATTTGCGAGCGCGAAAGGGGTGAGTGAGTGAGTGAGTGAGGCTTTGTCTTCTGTCTTCTGATTTTGTTTTGGGGTGATTAATGTTTACGATCCGTCACGTTGCCGGCAAGAGGAAAGCCGTGTGTTTACGTGTGTCCTTCGCCCTTGTCTAACCGACTTAGCGTCCAGTGATTCTATTTGTTTTCTTTTCGGATTCTCACTCATCAGGGGTCGGTGTGTATCTCTGCCAGACCCAGTAATGACGGACCCGCGGCCTCCACAGCAAGGGGACCTGTTGCTGGATAAGTTCCCAGACGGGAGCCTCCCCAATGGCAAAGAAGTCTCCAAAGACATCCTGCATGCCAGGGGCCAGTGGGCCAGCAAGGCAGAGTTCCTCCTGGCAGTGGCGGGGCAGATCATCGGCCTGGGCAACGTCTGGAGGTTCCCCTATCTGTGCTACAAGAACGGAGGAGGTAAAGCAAAGGGAACAGCTCAGAGTGGAGGATATTATCATAGTGAAAGTGAAGGTAATCATAGCATGTTATGTACGTGTGCGCCCAGGTGTATTCTTCATACCTTACCTGTTGTTCCTGGTGCTGTGCGGCATCCCCCTGTTCCTCCTGGAGACCTCGCTGGGGCAGTACACCAGTCTGGGAGGGGTCAGCGCCTGGAGGACTGTCTGCCCATTATTTGGAGGTACATTCATCTCAGTCATGTCATCAACGGATCGTCGCAGGCTGCAGGACGTGCTGCCGCATTTCATGTTATACGACCTACCGGTTGGGATGGAACAATTTATGCAGGGACACGGGAGTGAGTGGAAAATTCTTAAATTTTCCTTCAACAGGTCTGTAAATGATCAAATTAACCAGACAAATACAATCTAAATAATTAATGAATTATTTTTAAAACATAACAGCTACTATCAGGAAAGTTTGATGTTGAATTTCAAAATAAAAGCCCTTTAAAATATTATATATTAGCTATGTTCTTTCTCAATTTAGAGTATTTAATTTATACATACATGTTCATACTGTTTCCAAAGCAGTTTAAAGTGTGAATAATTACAAAATATTTCCAGTTACAGTCCCTAAGCAGCCCGACTGATCACAGCAGTCGTCCATATGGCCTGCAGACACACACACACATTTGCATATGTGCAAACGCGCCGCAGTATTTGTTGTGTGACATCCATGTGTTCAGTAGCCTGCCGGAGCACGCACATACAAGTTCATGTAGTCACTTCCCCTGGCCTCCTTGCTTACACAAGCTAAAGAATCCTCCCTGGAATTAGCTATAAGTGATGTCAGATAAATGCCTGAATTTCATTAGGGTGATACCACAAAACAGACACACAAGGCGAAGTGTTCTGGCCCGCAGCAACATCACAAGACTATCATTCATTCCTGATGAAGATGCACCCGATGTGGGCTGCAAGTCGAGTGCTTCCATAAACGAATCCTTTCATTTGAACTCAAGTGTCTTGGAACTGATAATAGAGAGATTGTGTGTGTGTGTGTGTTTATATTTGTTCAACCCTCCCTGTGTATCTGGTTCTATTGTGTTGTTGTTCATCAGATAGCAATGAGACGTTCTTCCGCTGTGTGTATCCGTGCAGGTCTTGGCTACGCCAGTCAGGTGATGATCCTGCATGGCTGCGTGTATTACATCATCATCCTGGCCTGGGCTGTGTTCTACCTGTCCTACAGCTTCCAGGCGGAGCTGCCGTGGTCGCACTGCAACAACACGTGGAACACCGGTCAGTAGACAACACACACGCTATCTTTTGGCATTTTAACCGCCACTTAAAGACGCGTCTTTAAACTGACGTGAACGTCTGCAAACGCCGGATAAAAAAAATCCTCCGTTGTTTTGTATACTTCAAAAAGCTTTTATTCTGAAATGCAGATAATAAACTTCAAACGCCGCAGAGATGCAGCGAGAAGCTACAAACGTGTTGAAAGATGAACACACTTCCTGTCAGCGTGTTGTGAGTTCACTGAAAAAGACCTTTTAAATCACAACTAGGTGTGTGTGTTCCTCTGCAGAGGCCTGCTTCCTGTTTGATCAACACAACCGGACGGTCAACGTGAGCAACCTGCCTGAGAACGCGACGTCTCCCGTTATAGAGTTCTGGGAGTGAGTACACCTTCTTACTCACCGGTGTTATTTCAGGAGGTCGATCATCCAGTAACAGCTGTGTGTGTGTTTGTGTGTGTGTGTGTGTTTCAGACGGGAGGTGCTCCGCCTGTCCGATAGTTTAGAGGAGCTCGGTCCAATCAGCTGGAAGCTGGCTCTGTGTCTGGCTGTCGTCTGGCTCGTCTGCTACTTCTGCGTCTGGAAGGGTGTCAAATCCACCGGAAAGGTGAGCAGGAAACACGATCGGGTCGCCTCCCCGCCTCGAAGCGCTGCCGCTTCTGTGTCTGCAGCCTTTGTTTAGCTAATAGATGGGACATTACTTTAAATTTCTCCGACACATTTGTTGTGTGTCTCACCGCCAGCGGTCAACAAGGCCACAGCTTTCCAGTTCTCCCCTCATTATTTCACAGACACATCCTTCCTGTTTCCTCTGTCTCCTCGCCACCTCGACCACATCCCCTGCACGCTGTGTACATTCTAGGTGGTGTACATCACGGCCACGTTCCCTTATGTCATGCTGTTTGTGCTGCTGGTGCGCGGCGCTACGCTGCCTGGAGCGACCCAGGGAATCATCTACTACCTCAAACCCAACCACACCCGCCTCGCCGACCCACAGGTATGAAAACACCAACACATTTCTGGGATCCTTGTCATTTAGTAAATCAATCAAGAACAGAGGTGTGGGGCACATTCAGACGTAAAGGGTTGTGTACATCCCGTTCTCCGAGGACATGTTGTGAGCCACACCTTCACTCATGCTCGCTGTAAACTGCCGTATCTGACTTGCCTCTACCCATAACATGTCGTCAGCTCCTTTCATCGCCTCCTCCCTCTGTCGTCCCTCTCTGCAGGTATGGATGGATGCAGGTACCCAGATATTTTTCTCTTACGGAATCTGTTTGGGCAGCCTCACCGCCCTCGGCAGTTACAACAAATACAACAACAATTGCTATAAGTGAGGCACTTTGTCACGCACACGCACACACACACACACACATACACAACCACAGTTCCCCGTCCTGGCCGCAGACGCTCCACTTGAGGCCTGAGCGTTTTTTTTCCCCCCCTGAAATTAAAGATGGGAGCCCGCTGGTCAGATGGCTTCCAGAAGGAATGGCTGGAATGGACAGAGAAAACACACGCTGACACGGCCGCGCCCTTAAAGGAAAGCCCTCGCTGCCATGTTTCCCACAGTCGCGGAGAAAAAAGGGCCAATCACTTAACTCTCGGCTTGTTTTTACAGTATCAGGCCGGAGCCTCACGATTGCAAAGCCAAAGACAAGGACTAACTCCTGTTGTGGGGGACATGAAATAAATCATCTTACAGAGGTTACAGCAGAGTCTCCACGAAATGACTGTAAGTGATGGAAACAACGCGTGTTTGTGTGTCCAGGGACTCGTTCCTCCTGTGCCTCCTGAACAGCGGCACCAGTTTCCTGGCAGGCTTCGCCATCTTCTCCGTGCTGGGCTTCATGGCGAAGGAGCAGGGGGTGGACATCTCCACCGTGGCCCAATCAGGTGAATAGCAGGACGCCACAGAAAACCGGGGCAACGACGCCACTCAGAGGAAACCACTCTTAAAACGTTCGCTGATATATTTATATATTCTTACATTATATTCTATTTGTCCTGTGTGTCCCATCAGGGCCGGGCCTCGCCTTCATCGCTTACCCCAGAGCTGTCGCCATGATGCCTCTCCCCCAGCTGTGGTCCGTCTGCTTCTTCCTCATGATCATCATGCTGGGGCTGGACACACAGGTACGCCGTAGACACGCCCACTTTGACAGATCGCCTCCCTGGTTGATCGAGGTTCTGACCCCGCGTGTCGTCCCCAGTTCGTGAGCCTGGAGGCCCTGATGACGTCGGTGACTGACCTGTACCCTCATCTGATCCGACGGGGCCACCGGCGGGAGCTGCTGCTGCTGCTCGTCTGCATCGTCTGCTTCCTCGTCGGGCTGGTCATGGTCACGCCGGTACGTCGCACCTCACGTGAACGACTCGATCCTGCAGGTTTATGATCTTGAATGATGGACGTGTAACTCCGCCCCCGTGCAGGGAGGTCTGTATGTGTTCCAGATATACGACCACTTCTCCTGCAGTGGAGCCAGCCTGCTGCTCCTCTCCATCTTCCAGTCTCTGGCCATCGGCTGGGTCTATGGTACGAATCTCCACTTCCTCTCCTCCCTCTGTCAGTAGATAGTATATTAGCTACTGCTTTCCCCTCTGCAAGAAGGACACGCGGAGCGACTTGTGTAAGACGTGTGGGCGTGAAAAGCGTCAGATGGTAATTTAGCAACAAGCTAATCGGGATTTAGATTCGGACAGGGAACGTCCTTGAAGGAATATGTGACCTTTGATATGAAAGAGGAAGTGAAACAGTGTGTCCGTCCTTGTAAGAGGGAGGAGAGACTCATCCCCATAAAGCAGCTCTGTTTGCCGAAAAGTCGTGGATGAAATTGCATTTTTCTCCTGCAGGTTGTGGTTACAAGTTGTGATACATTTGATCTCACTATGACTTCTCATGGTCACTGCTGCTACTCGCCCGGTTACTCTGTTCCAACTCTCTTACTTAGCTCCCGTTTCTCTCCCCGTTAGGAGCCGACCGCTTCAGTGCCAACATCAAGGATATGACCGGTCACAGCCCCTTGCCTGTCTTCAAGCTGTGCTGGAAATACGTGACCCCGCTCGTGTGCACCGTGAGCGACCCAGTACTCACCGCGACGTTACTCGACGACTATTGCAGCGCCCCTTCCTCACTCTTCTACCTCTCCTTCCTGTCCCCTGCAGGCGACCTTCTTGTTCTCCCTGGTGCGTTGGTCTCCGTTGAGCCTGGGGAAAGGCCTGGTGGCTCCAGGCTGGGCCACCTCGCTGGGCTGGCTGCTCACCTTCTCCTCCGTGTCTCTGCTCCCGATCTGGGCCATCTACGCTCTGGCTGTCACCCCTGGAACTTTGCAACAGGTTCTTTTTTTTTTTTTAAGCAGCGCGTGCGGACTGATGTATGAACGGCCGGCTAACTGTGATCTTTTAACCCCGTAGCGCATCCGCCGCCTGTGCACCCCTGGTAAAAACTCCTCCCTGACCCTGCGACACCTCCCCAACCAGCTCACCTACAGCCCTGCACTCTCCCTCACCGAGAAGCCAAAGGAACCGATCAGCAGCAGCATATGACTTTATAGAGATCAGCGATGACACGTGTGGCGAAGGGGGAGGGTCGAGGTTTGATATCAGCATCGGACGATCCATCCGAGGGGGAAGGACTTCCCCCCGATTCATCAGCGATCATGTTTACCAAGCTTCTGCTTTCAGATGATCATTAGACCAGTGAAATATCAGTTAGACATTTCCGATTCATGCGTATCTTATTTATCACTAACAGTTTTATACATCGGCTGCAGATTCATGTGTTGTAATGTGAAGTCAGACTTTGCCTTTCTATGATCGCCTGAATGTACGTGGTCGGATCGCCGCAGCCCCCTGAAGCCATTCGGAACGCAGGATCAGAAGCTAAATACTGTTCCCTATCGTACGCTCGCCGTCGGCTCCCGTCGTTATTTATTGTGTTCGTCTGTTTGACTCCTTCATTCCTGCACACCGGTTTACACACACGAGTTAGGATGGTTTATAAAAACGCCTTAAACAGAACAAATGGTGATGATGCAAAAAGTTTGCATCGGCCAAAACACCACTTTTAAAAACTGCCAATACATCAAGTGTCACTGACGATCACTGACACCCTGATGATGTCGTTCATGGTGTCGCTGCACTTCTGCTGTCGGTAGCTGTCTCCAACGCACAACTCTAAAGTGCAGTTTCTGTAAGAGTTTGATCAATCAATCGACGCTGCTCCTGAACGGAAGAAACCAAAACGAGTGAACTATTGTTTTAAATAAGTGCTCTGTTAGTTCGAAGCCGCGTTCTTCGAACTGTAACGTGTTAATGTCGCAGGTTTCTTTTTCCGATAAGCTCTGACAAAGAAGAATTATTTACGTAGAGAAGTGCTTTATTGCTTTTTTTTTTTTTTTCCAGCGTCTCAGTCGAGGGTGTTTAAGGTCATGAATGTACTGTACGGACGTCTCGAGGTTCTATATGCAAGCTGGATGTCAAGGTTTTAGTTTAACTCCTCTTCAGGAAGTAATTCCATCTGGTGTTTGACAGGCTGAGAGACTTTTATATCAAGTGTATCCATGTGTTCTGTCAGATCTGTTTAAAGGTGTATTGATGTGCATCTTTATCTTAAATGGGCCTCTTTTGTTGGTCCTTAACATTGTTTTCTTCTCTAAATGAATATATATAATAGACTTTGTGGATAAAAAGAGTGTGTTGACTGATCTTTTCTTACTTGTAAAACAAGAAGAAGCATGTGTGTGTTTGTGCTGCTGATGACGGAGGCTACCTGCGGCCGGGCCGTCGCCCCGGGAGACGGCGCCCTCTTCCTGGTAACAGATGCTGGGAACACACCTGCTTTCTATAAAGAGAGACGGGCTTCATCAGCCGTTCAACCATCACAAGTACAAGCGCCGTGATTGCTCTTCATCTGGTAGCTTGTTCCTTCTGGGTTTTAAAGAGAAGAAGGAAGGAAGGAGTGTGTGTGTGTGTGTGTGTGTGCGGAGGAGAGGAGGAAGTCATGGCGACTAAAGATGGAGGGAGAGTTGCAGCTCCGGGGGGGGATGCTGACACCGCCACTCGGAGCCTGCCGGTTATGTAAGAGGCTTGTCAATTAACCCTATTGGATTCCCGCCTCTCATAGCCACCATAGAAGGCGAGCTGCTTCCACGCACGTGGCTCAGCACGCGGGGGAACACCACTTGTTTTGGTGCCGTGCAGCGCGGCTTTGCGCGTATGATCTGGGTTACTGTGTAATTGTGTGTGTGTGTGTGTGTGTGTGTGTGTGTGTGTGTGTGGATAACGGAGGCGGTTTATGTCCATATGGTTGCTTTGGCGTACATATCTGTCTCAGATGATAGGGATTAAAAATTATCCAATGGGGTGTGTGTGAGATTCAAAGAGGAAGAAGGGGGTGGGGAGGAGAGGGGGGGGGGG
>CAAKHC010019263.1:38752-52538 GCA_901007825.1 Macroramphosus scolopax | reverse complement strand
TACCACTTGTCGGCCAAGCACACAGCTGATGCAGAGAGCCCTACGCCCCCTCCTGCTTAAAGCAAGCCACGCTGGACAGTTCACCGAGGAGACAGCTGGACAACTCTACAAGCCCCAAACTTACAACAGCGGTCGCCGAATGGGGCGACAGCTAGCAGGCCGATTAACATCGTGGAGGACGAGGGTCTGTGTGGAATAATACGCATCGCATCCAACGACTGTACAAAAAGCTGCTGAATACAACAGAAGAGCTGTTTACAGGCTGTAGCCTAACTGCACTATATCATTGGAGTCCTGTTCTTTATTCATTCCCCACTGTTTCATGCGCACTTTATTCATTGTTTTAATTTATTTTGTGCATCGCACTGTTTGTTTTGAATTTGATGCAAATGCAATGCATGAGAGTCCTTTTGTGTTAATGGATAAACAAAAATGGGGATGAATGGTCTAAGTGTAAAGTTGAACACACTACGTTGTATTAGTAATCATTACTGTGTAATGTTACAGTTACTGAAGTAAATCAATATGGCCATCTGTTATTTATTTGTTGGCCTTGAGTTTATGATTTTCAGCATTTATTTTACTTGAAGAATTAATTTTACTTGAAGAACATACTGGACAGTATTTGTCATGGTTCCAATAAGATAATAAACATGCATTTGCATAAAGCAAGCATTTGTCTACTCCCATGTTGATTGAAGAGTATTAAAAACTTAAAAAAGATCTGTTTAAAGGTAGATTTAGAATGGATAAAATATGCGATCAATCATGCGATTAACTCATAAATAGCTCAGGTAATCATGTGATTAATCACGTTAACTCTTTTTGATCGATTGACAGCCCTAGTTTTTAATACATATAAACCTGAACAAAGTCCCCTGTTACATGCTGATGCTTTATTAGGAACATGACACAAATAAATTAAGTACAAATCATCTTTTTCTTTTCACGACTCGGCAGATTTAAGGGAGGAAACTGTAAAAACATCAACAGCCAGACCGCAACCCTCCACCTCCCTGATGGCAGCGACCCAACCCTCCGCACCCTCCACCTCCCTGATGGCAGCGACCCAACCCTCCGCACCCTCCACCTCCCTGATGGCAGCGACCCAACCCTCCGCACCCTCCACCTCCCTGATGGCAGCGACCCAACCCACCACACCTGCCGCACCTCCACTCAGATCAACAACCACCTCTCCACCTTCCAGGCAGCCAAAAACTACAAACTCCCCTCAACGCTCAGCTCTCCCTTCAGCTTTCAGTATGACGGTGGTGCCTTCGTCAGGGTCTTCCTCCACCATCCGTCCTCCTGATAACATTCCTGACCGCGCTTCCACTTCCCTTTCTGGTGTCATCACTTCATCACCTGCTGTGATCTTTTCCACCTCAGCTGTGGCTTCCAACTACTCCTCTTCCCCCGAGTCTGAGCAGCGGCAGCCTGTGATCTCTGCGATGTCTTCTCTGGGAGGTACGTCCTCGTCCTGGTGGTTGTTTCTACAGACGACGATAAGAGACACTGTAGAAAATAAAAAATAAAAGTTTGACACCTGACCTTTTTTTTTCAGAATTCTGACTTTTCCTCGGAATTAAACTAAAAATTCTGACAGTGAATAACTTTTAGGTTACATTTTCAATTCTGAGAAAGTCAGAATCCTGAAAAAGAAGAGACCAGATTTTCTGCCAAGCCCGACCTGATGATGATGATGATGATGATGATGATGATGATGATGATGATGATGATGATGATGATGATGGTTTTATTATTAATTATTACGACTTCACGACCTGATTCATAGACGTTACTTTGTATTGTGTAAGTATTGATACATGAATGAAAAAGCGCCTGACAACAGAGCACTATGAGGAAACCCTGGAGGTCTGGAGTGAAAACTAGTTGTTGCTATAAAAGAGGAAGTTTGTGTGCTTCAGTTTTGTTTCTTTGCTTCCCTCAGCTGTTCCGATGGCGCTCATCATCCTCAGCATCATCCTCCTGATTCTGACCGCGGCAGGTTTCATGTTCTACCACAAGCTGTAAGAATGTTTCTACACTCAAACAAATCTATTTAAAACTTTGCTTCTTAACTTGTGTTTTTCCATTTGTATTCTTTTTCCTGGAAAAGCAACCTGTCCCCCGTGTGGATGCAGAGGCGGCAGACTGATGACGTTGCGGCGGAGATGTGGAGGCGCACTGACAGCGACCTCGACCTGCAATGTGGAGCAGAGGAGGAAGAGGATGAAACAGATGGGAAGTACTCCAGCGACATCATGCTGTGTGTGAATCAAGCCATGAGAACAAACGAGGCATCTTAAGGACTTCTTAAGTGTGTTCGTTGAGTTATTGAACATATGCACACCGGCTGTGTGTTGTCAGTATACTGATAGTTACTGTTGCATTGGACAGTCAATGTGAACAGTTTAACAACATAGGATGCAGTACAAATACTCAGGGAAATGTAACGGTCGCAGTACACCAGTAGTCAGTATCAGTTACTTCACTGTGTTTGTGCGTTATAGAATCAGATTTTTAATTTGGTCCCTTAAAAGATTTTTTTAATACATTTTATATTAAATGTTGTAAGTTTGATTCTTCTTACAATCATTGTGTGATTCTTTGATGAATGAATTGATGTAATATCTTCTGTGACGGGGACTGAAACAACACTGGATGCAGGAGAACACTTCCCTCCACACGGGGGCGCTAATGAGGCGCTTCACTGTTTGTCTGCCGAGATCAGACGAGAAGAAGAAGCGCGTCACGTGACCGGTGACCAGCGCCACACGTTAGCTAAACCAACGGAAACATTCCGCTTCTAGCTGGACATCAGTAGGAGAGTAAACAACAACAGAGTCGTGAAGATGCGACGTCTCGGCTCAGTCCAGCACAAGATACCGTGCGTGTTTGTGACGGAAGTGAAAGAAGAAGAGTCCAGAAAACGAGCGAATCAGGTGAGTGAAGCTGCGACACGCTGCAGGGCTCGAGCCGACGCTGCTGCTGCGGCAGACACATGATGTCCACAAACAATGTCCCCCATGGAGACATGATGTCCACAAACAATGTCCCCCATGGAGACATGATGTCCACAAACAATGTCCCCCCATGGTGACATGATGTCTGAACGTGGTGACATGATGTCCACAAACAATGTCCCCCCATGGAGACATGATGTCTGAACGTGGTGACATGATGTCCACAAACAATGTCGAACGCAGAAGTTATTGATTTTATCTGTAATATCAAATATAATTGTTCCTATCGGAGTTTACTTGTGTTCTTAAACATATTTGTGTTTTCAGACTTTTCATGTTGGCGCCACTGAAACCGTGAACCCGGCGGCTCTGGAGGCCGGCGTCGACCGGGCACTGGCCACGGAGAAACTGGACGGCACCTGCTGTTACGTCACCGATTATAAAGGTAAGCAGCTCTAAGAGCGGTGGATGTCCTGGCATTGATCCCGGTGTCACATGCACAGTAAAGGTGACGTCAGGAGCTCGAACCTGTGTTCTTTCTCTCTCTCTCTCTCTGTAGGGCGACCTCACCTCTGGGCCCGACTGGACAGGAAACCCAACAAACAGGCAGAGAAAAGGTTCAAGAAGCACCAGCACACTCACAGGAGCTGCAAAGGTGCTTCAGCTTCAATTCATCAATCAAGTATTAAAGCTGGACGCTGAAATGTTCATTTGTGAACTTTGTTTACCTTTTTTGTGTTTAAAACTCTTACGGAAGGTTCCTTTAATCCTCTCTCAGGCTTCACGTGGAACATCGAGGATGACTTCAAGCTGGTGCCGGAGGCGTGGATCCCTGCACACAGGGTCAAACGTTACAACGGACACCTGCTTCCTGACGAGCACGGACACATTCCAGGTGATTTAAAGTCCTAATTCATCACCATCGGTTTTATTGATTACAAGAGGAGATTGACGAACACGCAAGTACAACCTCAACGATACCTGGCAGCTGAACAGCCAGTCAGTGTCTTTCCGTGGCCTGTCAGCAGGTTGGTATCACCTGATAATCATCAGAAGATAAACATCAGAAGCCCTTCTGATGTCGAGTGGTAACACTCAGTACGCAGTACCACATAGCGTATCGGAGGTAGCAATGCTCCGGCCAGTTTCTCGATCCTCTTCTCCGACATGTACTGTCGGGTCGGTCACAGCGGGCGGTTTTAGGTCATTGCGATACCGGGTAGCTTGTGTGACTCCGTTGTTGCTTATAATCAGAGGCCGCTATACGCGCCACAAGTCACATGTAGATGATTCACGATGCTTCATCTCCGCATGAGCGTCCAGGCTGGGTCCCGGTGGAGAAGGACAACAAGCAGTACTGTTGGCACTCGTCTGTGGTGGGCCGGGACGCCGCTGCCGCTCTCGTTCTGAGGCCCGACGCCAACGACGAAGACTTGCTGGAGGTGGCGGCTGTTCCGTTAGCCGAGCTGCAGGAACGAACGCTGGAGCTCATTGGAACCAACGTCAACGGGAACCCTTATGGTAAGATGATACGCTGCTCACGTGTTTGTTATATCACTTGTTTGATTATATCAACCATGTATGTATGTATGTAGAGAGAGAGAGAGGGGTAGAGAGGTAGAGAGAGAGGGGGGTAGAGGGGTAGAGAGGTAGAGAGGTAGAGAGAGGGGTAGAGAGGTAGAGAGAGAGAGGGGTAGAGAGGTAGAGAGGTAGAGAGAGGGGTAGAGAGAGTTAGAGGGGTAGAGAGAGAGGGGGGTAGAGGGGTAGAGAGGGGGAGAGAGAGAGGGGGGGAGAGGGGGAGAGAGAGAGAGAGGGGTAGAGAGAGAGAGAGAGGGGTAGAGAGAGAGAGAGAGGTAGAGAGTTAGAGAGAGGGGTAGAGAGTTAGAGAGAGAGGTAGAGAGTTAGAGAGAGAGAGGTAGAGAGAGAGAGGGGTAGAGAGAGAGAGAGGGGTAGAGAGAGAGGTAGAGGGGTAGAGAGGGGTAGAGAGAGAGAGAGGGGTAGAGAGAGAGAGAGGGGTAGAGAGAGGGGTAGAGAGAGAGAGAGGGGTAGAGAGAGGGGTAGAGAGAGGTAGACATGGCTCACATCCGAATGACACTAACGTCTGCAACTGTGAAGACAATGACTCTGATAATATCTCGGTCAGTGACAGCGGCCTTGTGAAACAGTTTGTTGTTGTCATGACAACAGGGCTGGGCTGTAAGAAGCAGCCCATCCACTTCCTGGTGTCTCACGGGAGCGTCGGGATCCGGGAGCCTCCTCCGCTGGACCTTCAGCAGCTCTGCTCCTGGTTTCAGGACCGTCCTGAGGGCCGGGTGGAGGGAATCGTCTGGCACTGTGGCGACGGCTCGCTGATGAAGGTGAATCAGTGTCGGGAGAGCACCTGTAGTCTTTAATCACCTGTCATCAGTCATTCTGATGTGTTAAAGTGTTTGTCGCTGTGGTGTCGGTAGGTCCATCGTCACCACCTGGGGCTCAGGTGGCCGGAGGGGGAAACCTCCCTGGGCAACAAGGCTGTGGTCGTCCTGGTCGAAGGGACGGTCGACGAGCACGACGCCAGCAACGACTTGTTCACATGTTTCTCCAGGCTGAACAGACGCCGGTTCAGCCGGCTTCAGGACGTCCGGTGGGACGTTTGAACCCGGTCGGAGGTGAACCAGCAACCTGCTTGATGCTTCTGGTTAATATGTGAGGACGTTTCCCCGGAGAGAGAGAGAGACTCTGAACAGGAGGGGGGCAGACAAACCACTGAAGGAACGTCCAGGACAGTGAAGAACATACAGATGATCACGGCATGACAACTGCTTTATTAGAATGCATGCAGATGGACGAGATGTCACAACTGTACAAATTGTAAGGAAAAAAAAGGTCATCTCCAAACTTCAGATGTGGACCAGGAACCGTCTGCTGCTCAGAGCTGCTGCTTCTTCTACCCAAACACACTGGAGAACGGTTCTAACTGAACCGATCACACACCTTCTTCAGCTGGTCCTCCAGCACCACGTTCTTCTTCACCTCCTCGTTGTAGTTGTATTTCAAGTCTTCGATCTCCTCGAAGAACGTCGGGTCAAAGTTCTCCAGTTCCTTCTTCAGCCTCCGGACTTCGTGCTGGAGTCGGTGTTTGTCCGCTTCGGACGCCTGCAGGAGGTTTTTGAGCTTCTGGTGATCTGAGAGTGAAGAGAAGAACAAGCTGGGGATGGATGGTGATCTTTGAATATTAAATCATAAAGCGGTTGAACTGGCTGTTACCGGCGCCCTCTTCTGGCAGGTGATAGTGGTCCAATACCGCAAATCACCACGGCTGGAAATAATCTGGCGGGACGAAACATCCGGAGTAGTCGGTCGGATGTTTCGCCTGAAGTTTGCCAGGAACCCTCTAACGGGCGCGTTAGGATGAGGCGGTTAACTTCAACTGCTTCTATTGATTGGTCTATTGATTGATCTATTGTAACGAGGGCGCCGGCCCTGATGAAGTAAAGCTGAATGACGTACACGTGGCCGTACCTCCAGGACGGACGCTGTCAGTACAAGGAGTTAATAGAAGGGTGTTCTCACCCTGCTGGGCGGGCTTCTCGCCGTCTCGCCCGCTGCACTCGTTGAGCCTTCGGTTCAGCTCTGCGTTCTCTTCCTGCAGCTCACTGGAGATCAACCTGAAGACAGAACGACAACAACGGTCCTGGTGAAGAGTGAAAGGAGACACGGATGTGGAACTGAAGTCAGCTTCTTCTGTCCCATGACTGCAGAGGTTAGTGTGATGGACAGCTGGGACCTTCATTGGATGAGACATCACTAACACTGTTTTTACAAACCTCATCGCCTGGAACTCTTTGAAGACGCCTCCATCTGTCTCGCAGCCGGCAGGAAACCGTTTCAGCATGTCGACCTGGAGGGGCGACGTGTCCACAACAACACCATGCTTAACAAACGGGACGTAATGCTGCTGGTTAAGACACATGATCGGGGTTATTTTACTATTTATCCTCAGTAATCGGTGTCACTAATGCACATATAGAGAGAAGCTGATACCACTACAGTGTAACAGGAACTAGCCTGGCAGGTATTAGAGGAACCACAGGAGGCGACGGTGAGTCGCTGCCAGAGATTAGTGAGTATCTGTCACAAGTTCAAGGAAACACAGACGATTACCAGCCGCTGTAACTGGAATCATGCTGTACCTGATCTTCTAGTTTCCGGAGGCCGACCTGAGCTCGCTCCTCACGCTGGCTCACCTCCTTCAGCTGCTGTCTGAGCTCCGACAGGCCGGAGGTCTTCACCGACAGCTCCCGCTCCAGCTCCTTCATCTTGTTCTCGAACATCCTGCAGATGGAAGAAGAAACCCGGCTCACGCTCGATGACCTGCACTGGGCCTGGAAACGTTCCACAGGGTGACCGATGTGTGTTCATCTGTGTCAGTTAAAACGGTTTCACATGTTGGTGAAGTGTAAAAGAGAGAACAGATCCTGCACATGAGAATACTGTGAATGTTTCCATGTCACCTGTTATAATATATAATGAAGCATCGTTGGATGTTAAAGACTGTGAAATAAATTCATGAACTGCCTGTAGTTCCTCCTTGGCTCCGTGCTTCAACCCCCCAGATATTATCAATAGCAGCCTGGTAGATGTTGGTGTGATCCGACCACCTCCTTGTCTGAGGTCATGTGACATCACATCAACACTCCAACATGTAAAACTAATTTAGCTAAATAACAAAACATCCTACATGTAGAACCTGTGATCTGGCTATAATCAGTCCATGTATATTCATGTTGGAGCGTGTCCCACTGACCTCGTTATGACGGACGACCTCCAGGTCTTACTGTCTGCTCCCTCTGCCGTCGGTCTGGACAGAGCAGCCCGGAGCTGCTGCTTGGTCTCCTCCAGCTCCGCCTCCAGCTTCTCGTTGGTCATCTCCAGACCGGTCCTGGTCACCCTCAGCCTCTCTGCAGCCTCCGTCTCCTGGCAGGGACAGAACAGAGAGAAATAAACCGCCTGGTGAGACGAGGAGACCAACAATGACATAAGGAGTGTCCTTGAGCGAGAGGCGGGACCATATTATAGTGGCCCTGGAGAGTCTCAGTAGAAGCTCTGGAGCTTCACCTCGGTCTCCTCCAGCTGATGGAGTTGATCAGATCATTTGCCTTTGAAAATGCATCGTGGGACTTCCTGTTTCCAGTCTTGCAGAGGAGGACAAGTGCTCCACAGTAAGATACCTGCAGAGTTCCCTCTAAAGCAGCAGGACATCGTTGGAGAAGAGGTCTTTGTTGAACGTACCCTCTTGATCTCTTTTCGTAGCCGTTCGTTCTCCATCACGATCTTCTCCAAACCTCTGGTTTTAGATTCCAGTCTGGAGCTGAGCTCAGCTTCGCTTTGAGTCTTCAGCTTCTCGTAGTCGGCCTAGAAGAGAAACAACGTCATTGATGTTCTCGTCCACCAGAAGGTCAACAGAAGACGGCGTCCCCCCCCCCCACCTTTAGTTTCTTGTTGTCCTGCTCCAGTGCAAAGACTTTGTCCTGATTTGAAAGTGCGCCGGACTTCTTCAGTGTGTCGTTCTCCCTCTGCACCCTCTCCACCACCCTCTTCATCAGCTCAATGGTCTTCTCCAGTTCAGGTACTGTTTTACCGCTGTGGCCGACCTGAGGAGGAGAACATGAACAGGAGCTCAGTGGATCTGCTGCCAACGTTACAGCTCCTAAATGTAAAGTTGTTAAACTTGTGTGTGTATAGAAATAACTTTAACTCACTCCTCGTATGTGGGCCAGCTTCTTCTCCACATCTGCATGCTCCTTCCTCAGTGCACTGCACAGCTCCTTCAGGTCTGCAACCTGGTTCTGAGGAAACCAAACAAACAGGATTAAATTACATCAGTAAAACAGACCAGACGGTCGTCCAGTCCTGTTCGTGTACCTTCAGCCTTGGCAGATCTTTGTTGGTCTGCTCCAGCTGAAGCCGGAGCTCCAGGTTCTCCGAGGCCAGCTTCAGGTTCTCCCTCTGAAGGTCCGGATCTCTCTGTGACGGCGTCCCGGTGCCTCGGCCAGACGTCTGGAGGGGGGCGAAGAAAGATGGAGATCCTCAAAGAACAAGAAAGGGGCGAGCAGGAAACATTTCTTCCTCTACCTTCCACACTAGCATGGAAACACCGGGCCCATGACAGGCGGTGGTCAGGGGAACACACAACTCTAGAAGCCTTCGGTTGAGCTCTGCTACCACGACTACGGTACGATTACAGCAGTGGAGGGGGGGTGGAGGTGGGGGGGTGGAGGCCTGGAGTACCTTCAGAACTCTTAGAGATCTGCTCTCTTGTGTTTGAGTATCATCGTGTTGGCTCAGGATGTTTCTGGTATCTACATCTGTTGTCTCTTCATCGTCCTCATCTGTCTCTCGTTCGGCAACAACGTCCGTCGTCACGGTTTCGCCCTCCATCGCTGCGGCTGTCGTGGAGGATGACGTATGGAACCCGCATGGTTCTGGTGGATCACCGGGTTCAGGCTCACGTCCTCCTGCAGCGGGCGGTTCGGGCTTTTCTTCGACGTCACACTCACAACCACCAGAGGCTTCTTCTGTATGTTCTCCATCATCTTGTTCTGTTTGCTCCTCTTCTCCTTTAACTTCATCTGCCTCACCGTCATCTTCTCCGTCCTCATCTCCTGCCGTGTTCTCTGCCACGTCGGGGCTCGATGGGATCCGTCCAGAGATCCGTCCAGAGCGACAACAGGACTCATCCTGAACATCAGAGGTGACGGACAGAATCTGTCTGAAAGCCTGAGAGTTTTTCCACTTCACACGCAACGAGTCAAGACGGAGGAAACCAGCGAGGACGAGGAGAAATTAATAGAAGGGAAGAACAAGGAGATGAAAGGAAAACATCTGCGGCTCATTTGCAACAGAACAGCAGGTGTAAAGATCAGAGGTGTACCTGTTGATCGTCAACACTTACGGAGGGTCGTGACGGAGGCTCTCTGGACGTCTGGTCCTCCAGGCAGCGGAGTCTCTCCTCCAGGTAGCAGTTCCTCGCGGTCAGATCGTCCACGGCGGCGTCTCGAGGTAGAGCCTGACGCTGCCTGCAGGTTGGATGACAAACCCAGAGCTTTAGGTCTTGGACTCCCCACAGGGCGTCACATCCTTTCCTCGCCCTAAAAGAGATCCTCTATAATCTGCCGTCACTTGATCATCCACAGGTGTGGAGGATGTCTTCACCTCCAGCGTCCAGCTCGGGGAGTCTATTTACAGATAATCCATGTTCAGCGAATAACACAGCAGATCGTGAAACCTCCCGACTGGTCTGCTTCTGTACAACTCAATAAAGGAACCATTCATCTGGGATGTACGTGCTCCTGCAGCATGATGCCCTGACGTTAGATTAGGATCTTTGGAACACACAGACTGTCTGTGATCCTTCTTGCACTGCGGACCGGTTCCTATATTCTATATATATATTCTATAATCCTCTGAGTGTCTCCTCTTATATTAAGAACTATGCTGCCATCGTCACGGTGGGGAAAAGGGCTCCTGGTCCCCAAATGTATGTTTAGTCATACAGAATACAATCGCTCCCTGTCTGTTGTTTTGAACATCTGGAGGTGTCATGACATCGCCTCCGTCAGCCTCCATCAGTAGCTCCACTCAGCAGATAGTTTTAGTGTCGTCCTGTTGACAGACGGGCACTCGGAGAGCAGAGTCCTCCACCAAACCTCATGCGTCAACTCTTCAATACGTCCAGGACAAGCCTGTTGCCTGTTTTCATCTCTACAGTACAGAGGGACCTGGACCTTCTCCCTGGGGGTCTCCATGTTGCACCACCATAGTTCTACAGGAGCTCAGAAAGGACAAACCAAACAGGCTCTGAAGGTCCTCTTCAAGTTTTGGTGGCACATCACATAAGGAGATGAAGAGGAAGAAGATGTTTGCAACCTGATGATGAGATACCACCAAAACCTACAGACTGGTCCTTTACATCACATATAACAGACACTAGGCTGTTAAGAAGGCTGATGGGTACTTGATGGTGAGGATCTGCGTCTCCAGCTCTGCGTTCTTCTTCCTGAGCTCCTCTAATTCCGTTTCCAGCTCGGTCGATCTGACTCCCACCACCTGGTCGGCCGTCACTCCCCGAGCCTTCGTCTTCCTCTGCAGGGCGTTCTTCTCCAGCTCCAGCCTGCACACCAAGGACACCATACTTACCGATTACTCACGTGAAGACTTACCAACGGGAGCAGAAGCTCTGTTTGAATACGGCTTCATGAAACGCTGCGTACTTCCTGTCTCCTAAGGGGGCGTGGCCTCCTCTCCTGCCAACCCCTCCCACATTGTTTCAAAGTGTGGATGAATGACAGCAGGTATCACTTCAGTATAAATCCTCTTTAAAAGTCAGTTTATCCACGTTGCCAGATGTTCACCTGACACAGAGACGGCTCTCTAATCCAGTTCAATGACTTGTGAAATATCCGTTAAGGGGAGGGAGGGGCAGTTGCAGGGAAAGTATGTGAACCCTTCGGAATCACCTGGATTTCTGCACCTCCCTCCCTCCCCCGATCAGAACACATTTTATGACCAATTTATGCAGAAATCCAGGTGATTCCAGAGGGTTCACATACTTTGTCCTGCAACTGTATACGTCTAATAAATATTAGAGCCTCATCGCTGGCAGTAAGACATCACACTGACCTGGCGTAGAGCTCTTTGAGGGTGCTGAGCTGTTTCGACAGGGACTCAGTCTCCCGTTCCTTCTCCTTCAGGGAACTCTTCATCTTCTCCATCCTGGCCTGCCACTTCTTACCCTCCTCCCAGCGTACGAGCTGCTCTCTGGCCTGTGGAACATACAACACCTTGTGCATTAGAGAGGCTGGACAACGATGATGCTTCATTAAAACCTGGGGTGATGTGAAGTGTTTGGAACCTTTCCGGGGTCTTCTTTGATGACTTTCACATCCGCCCGTCTGTCCAAGTCGGCCTCCAGCCTCCGTATCTTCCTCTGGAGATCCTCCACGGTCGGCCCCTTCCCATATGGTTCTGGTTGAGTCTGACCGGCAAACACGGAGGGATAGATCGTCACACCACTTCATTAGTGACTGTCAGGGGTCCCAGAGGGGGTAATCACTGTCTGTTTCACCGTCTAACTCATGAGGAAAGTGAGGTCTTACCACGGAGGTCAGAGGTCAATGGAGATCATTATTAAGATAAAAGAGACAGCAGGAATTCTATGAAGAGGACATTTTCCCTTCCTATGTTTCTATCATACATTAAGATGTGTCTGATCTGAACCGGAGGAGGTTGTTGCCGTGGTGATGGACCATCAACAGCATGTTTCTCTCCCTGGTGATAATAACCTGCAGGGCTCCGCTCAGCCTCTTGATCTGCTGCTTGAGCTCCAGGGTCTCCTGCTCTCTCTCCTCCTTCTCGGTGTGCAGGCGTCTCTGGGTCTTCTGGCTCCTCTGCAGCTCCTGGTTCAGGCCGTCCAGCTCCTCCCTCAGGGTGTTCTCCCTGCCTCGGGCTGCTTTAGCAGACTCCTTCGCAGCTTGAAGTTCCTCATTGAGGTCCTGCAGCCGAACCTAATGGAGAAGAGGGTTTAGGGACTTAATCAGGGGATCAGAAACCAACGGTACATTGAAGGATGTATCATCAGTGGAGCTAAAGGATGATGGAGGTTATTCCTGTTCATCCCACAACACACCAACCGTGTCCAATAATAATAATCCCTGTCTAATATCGGTGCCTGTGTCCTGACCTTTAAACCTCGAGTCATCGAGTCGCCTGATTGAGTCGTGACAGGAAACAAATGGGTCGAATTGTTTGTCAACAAGAGACGGAACCACGTCACAACTGGTCCATTTTTAAGGAAGAGATGAACGTCTGAATACTGTTTTTCTCGGGCTCGAGTCAGAGTGAAGCCGACGGTGTTAAAGTCAACGTCCGGTTGTACGTCTGATGGGATTGATGTCGAACCCGACTGGAGTCCAAGTGTCGGTCTCCATAAACACTTCATCCCTGCAGGAGGGAGCAGTTCCACGCAGAGGGCGGCCTGTGAGGGCGGGGTCCTCTGAGGTCCGGGTTTATAGTGGGGAAGGTATATATCACTGGTTGGGACAGATTTATAGAGGTAAGTTATGTCTTCTAGAGCTTTGAGTCGGCCTCAACAGGCCATCTGCCTTATCTTCCTCTTCCCTGTGGATGCTGAGAATCTCCAGATGGATCCTCCTTCACACAATATACATCTTTCTGTGAAGGTTACTCCTCAATCTACTCGTTTATATGAGCACAAGTATCACCGGTTTCAACGCCTCACTTCTATCTGAGGTGATACATACACATATTAGTGCTCATCAACTCAGTGCAGGTCATCTCCTGTAAATTGCTTCTATGAACATGAACACCTGTAATCTCCTTTGTCTGCAACATATTCTGCTGAATTATAAATAACAAGCTTACGGTCGGCTTCTGTCAACCAGATGATGACACTGATTGAAGACCGCAGATATTAACAACTCAACCGGCGGAGTGGATTGTGTTTGTGCAGCTTCGACCGCTGGGCGGTGGAGGTCAGTCTGAGAGAGATGGGGAGGATAAAGGGATCCGAACCTTCAGATCTTTGGTGTGCCGGTCAACCACCAGCTGCACATTCAGACTCTCCTCTCTTTGTGCGACGCTGGTGATGACTTGCTGCTCGGCTGCCGACGTCAGTTCTCCCCGCAGCTCCAGCAGAGCTTTATTGAGAGCCTGAGAGGACAGAGAGTTAGGACGAGGATACAACTTGTTGTTTCCACAGGTGTGAAGGGGGGGGGGGGGGGGGGGGGGGGGGGACCCCCACCCCCCCCCCCCCCCCCTTC
>CAAKHC010019263.1:13091-31788 GCA_901007825.1 Macroramphosus scolopax | reverse complement strand
TATCTGCATGAAAGTTGAGGTTTGTCTGCGGTTGCACTTGAGCTCAGTGAGTGTGTGTGTGTGTGTGTGTGTGTGTGTGTGTGTGTGTGTGTGTGTGTACCTCAGCTGTCTACAGTAAATATGTCAGAATGCTTATGAGCTAATGAGCTTAGAGTCAGCTCCTCAATGATGTCATCATCTCGGCCGGCGGAGAGGAAGACGCCGTCCAAAGCAGCTTCGTTACACAAACACATGTCAGATTATAATTTGGCAAAAGGAAACACAGCAAACAAACGCTGTAGGAATAATCTCTTGTACATGTACAGTTGACACCCTCACAGTGTTTGCTTGGATGAGGAGGAGCTGACAACACGTTGCCTTCAGTCCAAACTAGAACCAGTGTAACCGGGGGAAACTGTCACAAGGTCGGACAAGACCAGAGAGGACAAGAAGGGCTTGGAGAAACTCACAGAACCTCGTCTTCAATAAAAGACAAATTCAGGTCTGAACTGCCAAAACCTCAAAACGCTGTTGGAGCACCAGCAGGGGGAAACAACAGTCCGTCTGTCCGATACTCAGGACGGCGTGTTGACCTAAGGAACGTGTCAGAGTGGACTCGCAGTGATGGGGGCACTTACGTTGGTCAACCTTTCCAGGGACGACGTACCGACGGCGGCGTCACGCGGAGCCGACTCCTGATTCACCCTCACGGCTTGGAGGACGTCCTTCAGCGCAGCCTGCAGATCGCTCTTTACCCCTGACAGCTCGTCCACTGCGGGGACGACACAGGAGGGAAACCGGATCAGCGGCGGCCTCGGAGGTTCATAAAAACATTACAACACTTGATCATTGATGTGAAACGTCCCGGCCCACTCACGTTTGACCTGGAACTGGGTCTTGTGAAGTGCCAGCTCTCGTTCCCTGGTGCTCAGCTCTTTTTCAAGGTGCTCATTCTGTCAATGAAAAACAATTACAGACGTGAATCTTTTGAGCTGCATGTGCAACGAGTTCTGCTCGGCGTGCGTTGGGTCCAAACCAGACCGGCTCTTTACAGGAACACGTGTACTATCTGAAACACAGATTTAATTCACGTAAGTGTTGCTCCCCAGCAGCTTGACTGTCTCTATAAATGGTTGGAGAACGACTGAGACATCGTTCTAGAGGGAGACATAGAACAGCCAGGACGTGAGGTGATCTTCTGATCTACAACAGCGTTCTCACTCTAACGCACCAACCAGGCGGCGCCAATGCAAAGTGATGATAGCAGTGCAAGAATATAATTGCTGTGAATAATATAGAATCTGGACTGGAGGCAGCGGCAACAGAGAGGCAGTGTGACACCTCAAAGGTCAATTTCACTCCCTGCTCTCGCTGGAGGGGGTTCAGCAGCCGTATGACTGAAGGGACAAAGGACTTCTTCAGTCCGTCTGCTGAGCGGGACAGAGACATCCATCCAGCCGTCCCTCGACCGGAAGCAGGTCGCGGTAGTAAGGTAAGGAACCCGGATGTAAAGGAACCCAAGGCGCTCCCTAGTCCCAGAGCAGATTTATAACGCCTCCTCCGACCGTCGGGACGGGCATGGGGGGCGTCCTAATGATGTGGCCAAACCCCCTCAGCTGACTCCTTCCCACATGGAGGAGCAGTGGCTGCACACCCACCTCCCTCCACCCACCTCCCTCCACCCACCTCCCTCCCCACCTCCCTCCGGGTGTCTGAGCTCCTCAACATGATCGTCTGCTGTGCAGTTTATCTACAATGTTTGCAGGGTTTTATTTCATCCTGAAGACGTTTGAATTTAAAAAACTATTTTCGTGATTGACATGATCTTATTAACAACCACGGTTAAAGCTGTTGTATCTCTACAAGGCAATGAGCTAACGATCCTCCCTCCCCCTCCATCCATTCCTCCTATCTACCGTCTTTGCATCCTTCATTGTGTGTTTGCATCATTCCCTCCTGTGTAGAATGTTCGTTCATTCCCAGGCGTTCACCTTGGCTCTGATATCTTCATCCGTGTAGAAGTTGCTCCTCGCCGTCCTGCCGGGCCTGACGTCGTCCCCCAGCGAGACGCTCTGCGGGAGCCCTAAAGGAAACAGCTGATGGTTACACACTTACAGAGAATAAGAACATTCTATAGTTCAATAAATAAGAAAAAGGTTCTGGCTTTGTTTCCGTCACACTGAGATACTTTAGATTTTATCAACGGAGGTTTGGACCCTTTTCCCACATTCAGCTGGTTACAGAGAGGAACTGGTTTACGCTGTTTGAATGGATGAAACCTGCGTTCACAATGGTTTGTGTGTACTACCCTGTGCTGGATCATTTTCCTTTAATAAATTTACCGCGCTTCGCCTAAATCTTAAAAACACCAGGTATCATTTTTTGCCGTTCGCCTTGTGTTTCCTCATCGGTACATTTACAGAGACCCGGCTGGCCACGGTGGCAAGAAATGAAGTCTTTTACCAGGAAGAAACCTTCAGCAGAACCACACCCACAGGGAGGGCGGCCATCTGCCTCGACCAGATGTCTAACAGGTTGATGGAGTAACATCTGACTTTGATCTCCTGGCAGTTATCGACCACTCGATGTCATGTAATTGGACGGGTTTCGAACTCACCTCTCTCCTTCACAATGCATCTGATTTGTTTCTTGAGCTCGAGTCTTTCCTCTTCAAGACGTTCAATCTAAGATCGAGGGGTCAAGCGGTTAGCTGAAGGGAGCTTCCATCGGTTGTTGGATGCAGCAGGTGATACCACCTCACCTCTTTGGTCAGAACCTGGTTCTCCGCTTTGTACTGCCGTTGTTTGAGTTCTTTGGCCCGTCTGAACTGTGTCAGATCCACTTCCTGCTTCGGTTCCAAGCCTAAATGAAAGGAATTACAGATCCATGTTGCTGCTTCAGGTCGGGGACGGAAGTAACAGTTTCTTTCCATAAAAATTAATAAAACCTGACCTAATTTTTCCCGGAAATCCTCGTTTTCATCCATGAGATCGCTTATTTTCATCTCCAGTTGATTGATCTCCGTGGTCATGTCCTCTGCATCATGATCCCTCACTCTAATTTGATTTCTACACTCTTTTATCTCCGCGATGGCTTCCTCCAGGCCGTACGTTCCCTGTAACACAGAGGCAGAGCTGCGGTTCAGCCATCCATCATCAGCTGCAGGCGTCCAGCTCACCCAGCTTCAGGGGGGAACTGGGAAGCGGTTAGACGCAGTGGGAGACAAACATCACACGCTTTGTAGACCCAAAAAACATGTTGATCACACCATCGTCAGATAAGCATTTAAATGTCCCAAATCAAGTGATAATTTGTGTGAATGTTAATCAGCAGCGTCCCCGTCGGGTATCCGTCCCCCGGAGCGTGAACATGAAGCGGCAGCGTGTTCATATCGGACACTAATCACACGTATAAAGTGCCGATGGAAGGAAGACAACAAAACAAACAACACCAATGTTGCTTCTTGGAAATTAGGTTCAATGGATTTGTTTTGGATTAAAAGAATGTTTTCGTTTAACCAAAGAGTAAAAGTCCAACGGGGTGGATGGGAGTTGTAGACTTACAGACTCGTACTCGCTCAAGCGGTTAGAAGCTTCAATGAGAGCTTTGTCTTTCTCCTCGGCGTGAGCCTCGGCTTGTTTTAACCCTCGCTCTGCATCCGCCGCTCGGCTCTCTGCAGCTTCCAGCTTGGACTTCAGCTCCTCCATCTTTCTCTGCTGCACGGCGGACGGCAGGCCTGGGACACGACAGCAAAAAGGATTTCTTTGTCACAGTAATGGCGCCATTCTAGTTCCCCTCAAACTAACATGAATCACCTTGAAGGCACATTTCATTCCAATTGACCTGGTAGATAATCCTACAATCTGTTAGATTGTATAACAGAAGCTACAGAGAATACTTGAGATTGGACGTGCCCCTAAAACCAAAGTCCAAACATTAAAGTAGTGAGAGAGTCTGTTATGAAGCTGTTGTGTTCACGGATCCGCTCACCTCTATCTTTCTTTGTGGACACCTTCAGATCCTCGATGAGCAGCGTGTGCTTCTCCATCTCCCCGGTGTACTGCTCCAGCTGCTCACTCAGGATCTGGATCTGGTTGTCTCTCTCTTGGACGGCCTTCAGAGCATTCAGGGACAATTTGAAGACGTTAGGAACGACTCTGAGCTACAGCGGGCGGCATCGTTAGTGAGGAGAGGGAAAGTTATTGAAAGTAAAAAAACAAGGTGCAAGACGAGGAAGAAGAAGAGGAGGAGGAAGACAGGAGGCACAGGGCTGAGATGAGGAGCAGAGAGACTTACGCCGCATAGCTCATATACGACCTGGCCGAGGGCAGCGATGGAAAATGGAAGGACACGAACAGAACATGAACGTGAGCAGAGAAAAGCAGAAGGAAGAGAAAGTGACAGCCACCAAAGCTACCTGATGGACTGGTGTAGATATTTAGTTATACACATCTCTTGTATATTATACAGAGGGCCAAGCCTGCAACATCTATTACCCATGACACACTTATATCCTGCACACATCACAGAGAGATATGTGACCCGATCTGGGGAAATGAGGCGGAAGTAGCAACGTTCTATTGTAGGGTAGATAACGTGGAAAACATTTTTTTTAAGCTAATTTCAAAGAAATGACATTCACAAACTCTCTCTCTCCCTCCCTCCCTCTCCCTCCCTCTCCCTCGCTCTGTCTCTCTCCCTCCCTCTCCCTCGCTCTGTCTCTCTCCCTCCATCTCTCCCTCCCTCCCTTCCTCTCTCTCCCTCCCTCTCTATAATATCTACCGGTACTTAAATATTTTTTAAATAATTTGGGCTTCAGTCTGGTTTAATACCATCTTCTATGTGTACAAATGCCTTTGGTAAAAGTAAGCTTTAAAATAAAGAGTTTATCCCTTTAAATTCACAGGATTTTGAAAGATATCAACAAAAAACGGGTAAAAAAACTTTAAACGTGATTTTCTCAGGTTTCCGATACAAAGAGGGAGGAAGACCCTGATTCTGAAAACCCTCCAGCGTAGGACTTTGACTATGGGATCATTTTAAAGCTTATTTCCAGAACCTTCCATTGATACCAAAATCACAATTTGGACATTTGGGTCACCGTGTCTCATTTTGCTGGATCGGGTCACATCTGGAGATGAAACACCTGGATGATTGACAGCACCACCCAAAGTGCTTTACAACACATTCACACGCACTCATGTTGGCTGTAGACGCTATGCAAGCTGCCAAGCGAGGGGGCTCAGTCAATGCACGAGGAGTATTTAGAGAAGTAATGTGGACTGACCTGTTGCAGGGCAATAATGTTGCTCTTGTCCAAGTCCAACTGGGTCGAGCGCAGCTTCTCCTGAAGCTCGCGGATCCTCTGCTGGTGCACCAGGATCTCCTCATCCTTCCCTGACAGCACCCCCTGCACGAGAGGAGATCACGTCAGGGCAGTTTCTGAGTCCTTTAACACAGATTCACTGTGGTAACGTAAAACATGGACATAAATGTTTCAGAAACTAAGAAGCGGCAGGAAATAAAAGTCCCTTTTTTTTCTACAATCCCGTTAGCACGTCCGCTGCCCCTGAAGAACTGCAACAGTCACCTGTCGGTAAAGAACTTGATGTTTTCACGAAGTCATGAATGTCAAGTTCATGACACCCCCTTGTCTCAACACTGATACAGGCCTTTGAGGTGACACTCAGCGCACGCCGTCCCTCAGTGAGCACCAACCCACGGCAGGGACTTCATGGAACTAAACTGGACCAAAGCCAGAAAGTTCCTCTGGTCGAAAGTTTATCGGTTCACAATAAGCCTCCTTGGAAAGATATTCTGTGTAGAAATATAACTATTGTAGCTGTACTAAATTTACTAAAGAGATTTATGTTGCCACAAAAAAGTAAAATGAAACAGTTTTGAGCAACACCAACCTTCCACTCTTCCACTTTAGCGTTCACTGCTGCCATAATCGGGTCGTCCTCTTCAGTCATGTTATGAATCTTATCTGTTAACTCTCTGACCTGCACACACACACACACACACACACACACACACACACACACACAGATAAACTATATATTTACCAACCAGCCACAGATTCAGGACGTATGGTGTTGTCTTTAGGAGGGTCATTACTTGCAGCTTTGCATGATCCCTCTCTTTCCTGAGTTGGTCCATGATGGAGTCGCTCTGATGTACTATAATTTTCATCTTCTTGTACTCGTCGGTCATCTTCTCCATCTCCTTCACCGACTCCTCCAGACTGATCTGCATCTGCTCATTCTGTGTCTTCAGGTGGGAGGTCTCATCCTCGGCTCGCTAACAGACAGACAGTTAAACATGTCGTTACGCCGAGAGCCTCGGTGGATCTACACTCACAGACGCTTGCTGTTGCCTCCATTAGTTTGTGTTGTGAACTAATAGCTCTGGGGGTACCGTCAGGTCTTCCAAGCACTGGTAGAGCTGGCGGTTGGCCAAGTTGAGCTTCCTCTGAGTCTCGGCGTTCTCGTCTCTGGACGGGCCCGACTCCTTCTGGTCCAACTCCCCCCGATAGAAGTCCACATCCTGCTGGAGCTGCTCGTTCTGGTTTGGGCACAGGAGGGACATTTATTCATCAGAAAGGGTGCTGGTCTATTAAACTATTAAACTCTATTCTGAATAACTAGAATCTCATCCCCTTCACTATGTTTACTTGCTACATCTGCCTCTTACCTTTTTCTTATGCTTTTTTTTCTACAGCAATGAAAAAGAAATAGATGAAAAGAGATGATGGACGCTGAGAAAACATTCATATGAGCACATCAAGGTGGAGCACACGAGGCTGCACGAGTTGCTGGTGAATGAGGAGCTGGATGGATGGACTGACAGAAGGATGGAGGCGGGATGAATGCATGGATGACAGAGGGATGGACTTACAGATGGACGGATGGAAGGATGGACTTACAGATGGACAGATGGAAGGATGGACTGACAGGCGGATGGGCGGACTTATGTATGGATGAATGGATGGACATATGGAGGGAAGGACCCATGTACGGGCGGACGCATGGAAGGATGGATGGATAGGTAGGACAAGATAGAAGGACGGACTGACTGATGAATGGATGGTCAGATGTTTGGAGGGAGGGATGAATGAATGGAAGGATGGATGGATAGAAGGACGGACTGATAGACTGTGTTCTTACGAAAGATGAAGAGGGGAAACAAGGGATTACTTGAGAATGCTTCGGGAGCTGTAGGGGTGCAATCGTACCTCTCTTTTCACCTTCTTCACCTCGTCCTCGGCGTCATCTGCTCGAGCAGCCAACTAACAAATAAAGAATAGATGGATGGATAGAAGGACGGACTGACAGACTGTGTTCTTAGTAAAGATGAAGACGGGAAACAAGGGATTACTTCAGAAAGCTTCGGGCGCTGTAGGGGTGAAATCGTACCTCTCTCTTCACCTTCTTCACCTCGTCCTCGGCGTCATCTGCTCGAGCAGCCAACTAACAAATAAAGAATTGAAATGGAAAATTCAGAGAGAATAACCACATCTGTTTGCACTTCAAACATGTGTCACATTTGCTCGCGTTGAAAAAAGACGTATCAGTGTGTATTAATGTGTGAATGAGCCTCCGTCATCAGTGTGTGAATGAGGGTGGACGGGTGAGGGCCTTTGGAAAGCCCTTGGGTGTCGTACGTGTTGAAAGACACTGTATAAATGAAACCCATTTTCCATTTTAAACCAAATAACTTTCATTTGTTACTTGAGCTTTTTCAGGACTGGGTGTTCCAGGTCTAAAGTTTAAAAGATTTATAGATAATCTACATTTTTCTATATGAGGAAATAACTGGAACAGCAGTAGCTCTGCTCCACATAACACACCGCTGGCAGATGGATTATTAGTTCCTGTACATTCCTAAATAAGATTAATAACTCTAATTACACGCTATGTTTTTGTATGTTGATTTTTAGCAGAAGGACGTGCAGCTACATGAGGGAAGTGAATGTGTTTCACTCTTGGGTAACATTTATAAGAATTAAACTTGACCGCTCTTTCAAGACAGTTTAACTTGTAACGCTTGCGCAAGCACGTCTCAAAGAAAACAACAAAAAGGAAGGTTATGAAAATGTTCTTCTTGAGGATAAATGTGGTCCAACTCAGTACACAATACTTGTAGGTTCATCCACGGAGTTTTTCCTCTTCCTCTGGGAGTATTTCATCCTGCACCTGGCCTCAAACAGCTTGGCTGTGCACACTAACAGCCTGTTATGCATACAAGGTCATCCTATGCCGAATCAAGACTCCTCTGCTAACCATTAAGTATAATGTGGTCATACCTCCTCGTTGGTTTTCTTTTCCTTTCCCATGTCTTTCTTTATCTGGACCAACTCCTTTTCCCTCTGCTCCAGCTGGGTTTCGAGCTGCCGGATCTCATCTCTCAGGAAGCGGTTGTCTGGTCCTGTGCCGAAGAGCTGAGCCGTACGGACCGGAGACAAATGACACAAACACCCACACAACCCCCACCCAGAGAACCTCTTACTCTCTCTTCATCTTATATGTTTACAACAGTGACATATGTGAACATTGTGATTAACCAAACTCTTAAAAAAAAAGATCATCTCTCTCTTTGCAAGGCAAACATGTGTGGGCCCTTATTCAGATTACATACAAAAGAAAATAAGTATAATCAACTCGAAACTAGCAATGGCTGTGAGCAATCCAGGAATTAGCTGTAATCCTCTTATGTGATGGCTCTCAGTGGTCGGCACAACCAATCACTATGCAGCCAGGGATACACTCTATGATTGGTATGAAGACTGTTGCCGGAAGTAGAGGAACATGCGGTCAAATATACCACCGCAGTCTTTCTGGTATTTATCCCGGCAAATGCTGAGGAGTCCTCACCTTTCGCTCCTGTTCCAGCCTCGACACCTTGGCGAGGAGTTCCTTTTCTGCAATGCAGAAGTAACAATCAACAAAGAAGACAATGTCTGGTTAGCAAAACATATGAATCTACTTTGCGCTCACCCGTTTTAGCATGCTTTACACCAGTCTCCTCAATAAAGTTGTCAACAATCGTAAGCTCCTGATCTTTTATCTGAAAGGAAGAGAAAACTAATAAACTGAGTACATTTGAAGCAAAAGCGTCAATGCCTATAATGTGACTTATATAAGAAATACTGTACCATATAACAAGGTATATACAAATGCTGCAATGGGCTTGTTGACAGAGGTGCGTGTGGAAGAGATCAGAATACAGCAGTAAAATGGTAAACACCTTAAGCAGGGCCTGAAACACTCGGAGTATGTGAGTGATGTTCTCCGGTGCTTTATCCTTCACCTCCCATTCTTTTGTCTGGAAAACATGGTTTAAAACGAAGCAACTATTTAATCCAACAAAAAAAAATCCTTTGACACTGCGAGAAACAAAATCATCCCTCCTGCAAAAACCCATTTAATGCATGAAATTATTTGCATTTGTCAGTGGAGATTATTTTTGCAAACAGGTGTGGGTGGTTGGTTACGAATGTATGTTGTGGACAATTACCAGGGCGAGCGTGTTGAAGACCTCGTCGATTTGAATTT
This sequence comes from Macroramphosus scolopax, assembly GCA_901007825.1. Classification (NCBI taxonomy): domain Eukaryota; kingdom Metazoa; phylum Chordata; class Actinopteri; order Syngnathiformes; family Centriscidae; genus Macroramphosus; species Macroramphosus scolopax. The sequence goes on along the minus strand of CAAKHC010019263.1, from coordinate 22,252 downwards.
TGCCACATTCGTGGAGAGTCTCTGGGTCAACTCCCAGGAGCTCACGCCAAGCAGGCGCCATTCCGTGTTCGTGAATATTTAACCAGGAATTGAGCAGACAGTGGAGTGACAGCTACCTAATTGTAGCTCCAAGGCTAAAGCTAAATGATGGCCCGATCAGACCGACTTTTCACAATTAGCGTGTTTGTAACATTCAACGTTAGCTGTCCCAAAAACCGCCACATGGAAGATGGTGACATGCTGTGATTCATAAGTTAAAGCTTAAATTAATGTACGTTAAATAGAGAATATGAGCTACAGATACATTAAATAAAGCTAAACCAAGGTTTCCGCTGTGGTCCATTGGCTGCTAAGTAACCGCTGACAACAGCCGCGGTTAACGTAAAGTTAGCAAGCTAATTCAGGTAGTTAACAAGAGAACACAACTCGTTAAAAGCTAACAGTGGACCCTTATACGGCACCCTAGCAAACCGTGGAAGCGTGGCTGATATGACGTTATCACAAACTCCGTATAAATTGCATTATAACAGCTTTGAACCGGCGTTTTAGTTTGTCAAAAAGCTCCGAAGCTAGCTAAGCCAATATTTGACTTGCGCGGCCGGTCACCTCTGCGCCGGAAGTGGTAGCGACGATCCGTTGACTCGAAGATGCTCTAAACTAGCTTGCACAACTGGAATGCCGCTTGCCGAATTGTGTAGTCTGTTTGCGTTAAACCATTCTAAGGTTTTGAGACACATCTACAACCAACGTCTGCTCTGTTAAGGATACGGTAGGTTGGGAGGTCCTGGGCAAACATCGGCTTACCGTACTTGGGTTAAAGAGTAGTGTCAAGCTAGTTAGCATTAGCTGTAAAATTAGCTAGCGTTCGCTTTAATGTTTTCACTAGCCACTTAGAATCTGTCTGAACATGTTGTACGTGACGCCTTTCCTTCTTCTAAATCGCTGCGATCAAGTGATGTGAACGCTGTATTGTATATCAATTCAACCCGTTCCTGCTACTAGATCAACCTGGGTTATATTGGCTAGCTAATGTCCTAGTCTGTAGCCCAGGTAAGTCACGCCCTGCATTACTTTTGCATCCTGCAGCCAGCTGTCAGTGTACCGGTTCATTAGCCATTTGATTTGTCAGCATGTTGATTAATTATATATACACCGCACATTTGAGCTCACCACATCAGAACAAGAAGTTGTTTTAAAAACAGTATTTTAAGTTCTTTGGTTAATTGTCTGTGGTTATATTACAGTGAAAGTCACTCCTGCCTACAAGGTGCATGTTTTATTTTGTTGAATCCAGTGTCTGTTTACCTCCACAGTGATCGATGAGGGCTTTGATCAACCATGGCTGTGGTGTCATGGAAGGAGATTTTACTTTTGACTGGAATGGTGGTGGGATGTTACTGGAACAGTCTATCATGCGGCTTCGTGTTTGATGATGTCTCAGCCATCCTTGACAACAAGGACCTAAGACCCTCAACGCCTCTAGGCAACCTTTTCCGTAATGACTTCTGGGGAACACCCATGGCAGAGGTAAACAATGATCTATGACACACCAATGTGTCACAACAGTTGAATAATTCATATTTAATTTCTGGCATTAATGTAAAAAACAATTAATTGAATTATTATTATATCAAATGATTTGAGTCATTACCTTAACGAAGTATTACCTGACCAGCCTCTTAAATAAGAATATAGAAAACAATGATATTTATTTTGCAATAATCAAGGAAATCACTGGCGGTTTACGCAACGATTGCAACCATATATAGTCCCACGTTTAATAATTCAATTGCAGCAATCTCATATTAAGTTTACCTTTCATTAAGTTTGAATAATCACTCTAAAGACATTTGAATCTTTTGTTTCTATTTCAATGAGTTAACTGACAGAGAATGTGTGTGTCCCACTGCAGGAGCGGAGCCATAAATCCTACCGACCCTTGACGGTACTCACCTTCCGGTTGAACTACCTGTTCAGCGAGCTGAGCGCTGCATCCTACCACCTGCTTAATGTGGTCTTACACGCTGTGGTCTGCGTTCTTTTCCTGCGAGTGTGCCGTTTGTTCCTGGACAAGAACTCCAGCTTGGTGGCGGCATTGCTGTTTGCTGTGCACCCCATCCACACAGAAGCTGTAAGTGTACATTTAATAAATGATAGAAGTGATTGCCAATTATGTTGGAACAAAGAAAATGATTTATTATGCTCGTTTCAAGCTATATATTTCTATAGAGAGTAACTTTGCGTTATCCAAAGTTAGAAAATATATATTCTTTTCTCATTCTGGCAATCTATACATCCCTTCAGTTCACCCTCTGACTTGAACAACTGTTTTAGTCCCTTTGTCTTTGAGAAAAACCTACCTCAAGGCGAGCTTCCAGAAGCCTGTCGAGGTGCAGCATTCCCTGCACTAAATAACTCAATATGCAGACTCTTGTCTTCTATGTACAGCCCAGTCCTGGCAAGCCAAACTGTGTGCTCTGGCATTTGTTGTGTACTGGCCTTTTGGATCAAGAATGTCTCCTCACTATTACAATATCAAAACAGCCTGTACACGATATCATTTGCCAAACCCAGAGGGGCATAACTGAACTTTTGGACCAAAGGGGAAAACCATTCCTCTGTTTTCCATTCTCGGAAATATGTTTGCATTTCTCCCGCATAAACAGCCAAGTTTTATGAAGAAAAAAAAAATTCCCATAGTGAAATGTCTAGTTAATGAGTGCGGTTTTCAGGGACTTTAAGGAAAAAGCCATATCAGTCATGTTCAAAAAAAGCCTATAAGGAGATCGTTATGGTGGCAGAAGGGAGATTTCGGGTGTTTTATAATTTCCTCCAAATTTCTATAGTTGATAGGTTCAAATAGCGTCATGCTAACTTAGTTGGTTTGAGCACATGGAGATGCTGACTGTGTGTCTAATTTACTGAGTTATATGAGTGAAGAAGAAGAAGGCAAATTAATTGCTTGCCTTAGTGGATAGAAGTTCAAGGGCTGCTCACACACCAGCGGGAGCAGGTTAGCAGTGAATATCTTTGGTCTGTCTAGCATTTATCAATTGGAAATGCGACATCTTTAAATGCCATAATTAACTTGGAGATTTGTTTTTTGTCTGTCTGCGGCCAGCTTTTCAACACCAGCCTGCCATTTCTCCTTTGTGCTCTTCTCGTACTGGGGACTATCTTTATCTTAGTGCGGGCAATGATGATAAGATTAAGAACTGGAATCATCTACAGGGTCAATGACATCGAGGCCCTATTGATGTGAGGTGTGAACAAAAAAGCCGGATTAAATATGATTAAGTCCTGCGTGTGCCCGTTAATGTATGGAGGCTTCGTCAAACGCTGACTCAGTGCACATTAGAGCTGCTGATCCCCAACAATGACTACTGGATCAAACATCCGCGGATCATGTCTTGAGAAAAGAGTCTAAGCTTTCATCGGAAGGAATCATTGCAAAAATCTCTTCTTATAGAACTGAAGTTGGGCGGGGGCACTGTTGTCTCGCTGTAACCGAGATTCTGGCTCGAAACATCCAACCTAGTTTGTGCTTGGTGATCAAAATCTTTGATTAAAAATAATCTGATTAAGTGAAATGTAGCGTGTTAACAGTATAATGTGCCAATGGAATGATGTTTTTGTAACGGGGCTAAAGACGGACCGAAGCTTATCAGGTATTCACATTAGATTTGATGCAGTTGTATAATGTGTTGACTTCACCCTTTGAGCTCAAATTTAGCAACTGATGTTGAGCTCTGTAACTGGGGCAGCAAATCACCTGGCAGGGCCATGGCCATCGGAGCCCTGCTGCCCTGCACGTCTGCTTTTATTTTTTCTGCTATTCTTGTCGGTCTAATTTGCACGGCTGCTTTCAAGGGAGATTTAATTCAATTTTATTTGTAAAATCACATACAGAACACCTCAATGGGCTTTATAATCTGGATAGTACGACACCCTCTGTCCTTAGTGCCTCAATTCAAGTGAAGAGGGACTCCACCTTGTAAACCCTGTGAGCAAAAAAAGAGCCTCAGAGGAGGGATACCTCCCCAGGACGGACAGACCAGCCATAGATGTCACATGTACAGATCAACAACAACAACAACGCAGAACATACAGAATGACACAATTTTGATACATGTAATATAGAATGTATTTGAAGTGTGGAGATCCAAGAGGACAGCAGAGCAGCTGGAGGTGTCGCCAAGCGGCACCTTCATCATACAACCTCCTCGCCACCATGGGGAGAGAGGGGGAGAACGAGGCAGAGAGAGGGAGAGAGAGGGGGAGAGAACGAGGCAGAGAGAGGGAGCGCTCACAAAGTTTTTAAGAGATTATTTTCGGGACTTTGGTCGTGCTGTTTTTTGTCCGTGCCAAATGAGTCAAAAGAATATCCCATGATGCTCTTGGCTTAGCATCTCCATGTGGAGACGTAGCGCTGGAGAATTTGACGTCACCTTTGACCTTTTTAACTTGAAAGAGAGAGAGACGCAGTATCTAAAACTGAGAATTTTTATTAACAAGTTGTGTATATGTAGCTCATCTTAGTTTGACACACATGTGGCAAATAATTCATTACCTTAGCTACTGGCTGACATAGCAACCCCTCATCACTCAGGCAGCTGCATTGAGAGGAGGACACGAGGATAGTAGGATAGGAGGATAGGAGGACAGGAGGGCAGGAGGACAGGAGGATAGGAGGATAGGAGGACAGGAGGATAGGAGGATAGGAGGATAGGAGGATAGGAGGATAGGAGGACAGGAGGATAGGAGGATAGGAGGATAGGAGGATAGGAGGATAGGAGGACAGGAGGATAGGAGGATAGGAGGATAGGAGGATAGGAGGATAGGAGGATAGGAGGATAGGAGGACAGGAGGATAGGAGGACAGGAGGATAGGAGGACAGGAGGATAGGAGGATAGTAGGATAGGAGGGCAGGAGGATAGGAGGATAGGAGGATAGGAGGATAGGAGGATAGGAGGACAGGAGGATAGGAGGATAGGAGGGCAGGAGGATAGGAGGATAGGAGGACAGGAGGATAGGAGGGCAGGAGGACAGGAGGATAGTAGGATAGGAGGACAGGAGGATAGCAGGACACAAGGATAGTAGGATAGGAGGATAGGAGGGCAGGAGGACACAAGGACAGGAGGATAGCAGGATAGGGTACAGGAGGACACAAGGATAGGAAGGCAGGAGGATAGCAGGACACAAGGACAGGAGGGCAGGAGGTCACACAGTTTTCAACATGCTTGGCGGGTAAATGGATGAAGCATCTGCAGCCATCACCGTCTTTGATGTGCTAACGTGAACTAGATCGGGAGATGAGTGAAAACCTCTTTTTAAAAAACAGGGAAAGTGTTGAGTGTCGTTCTCTGTTTCTGAAGCGATACTCCTGCGACTAAGTTAGCCTCTTTCAGCAATCATCGCTTGTGTCCCAACCAAAATAAGCACTGATTGAAGCCTGGAAGATAGACTTTTTGATCTCACGAGAATCCACTTTGCATTACAAAGTGGATCCATTTGTAAAAGAGAAGTAAGAAGAACAGCAACAGGATTTTAACAGTTTCTGTAGGAAGGCAGTGGGTCTCGTTGTCTTCTTCAGGGACTGTCCTAATAACATCTTCCCTTCCCCAATTAGGACTTGTAATTCATCCTATTTATCATTGCTGAACTGATGACCAGACAGTCCCTGACCCCAGAAGGGTAAACAAAGGAAACATTCTGCTTCTCGGGTTCCAGGGCTACTGTTACACTGCACACCCCCACTGCGCCGCTCTTCCTCACAGTGTTCTGTAATCTCTGCAGTCTCTCAAGACGTCTTGAATGGAAACGATTTGCCTTACAAATTAGCCTTTGGAGTTAGCCCATCCAATGCCCTCCACGTCGGTGCCATCTGGAATCTCTCTCTGAACAGATCATTTGTATTTGAGTTATGCTCCAAGCACTGAAGGTCCCTTCATGATTAGTTTGTACAAAGAGTCTCTGTGTCTCTCTGTTTTTGTATTTCCAAGTATCTTCAAATACAAAATTATTACGCATAAAATCAGAGTCAGAAATGAACACGTGTCAGGCAGCCAACACAGGTAGATTTTCTGTTTGGCGAGTTAAACGTAAACAAATTACTCACCATATTAGCTGCTTACCTCAGTCTGTTGGGCTTTGCCACGCACACGCACACGCACACACACACACACACACACACACACGTTTTCCATGAAGACTACTACGCTGCCTCTGATTGGTTCTCTCAGCCTGTCAATGTCCTGGCAAATACTTTTAGTTAGACATATAACACAGCTCGGACAACGACGTGTCGATCTGGATGAGTTTATTTGCAAATATCCCCCGATCTTTGGGGGTTCAGACTTCTTATACTCAAAGGATAAACAGAATCATTTGGAAACACCCATCGTGGGTGGCAAGACTGTGTTATCGTGCTATGTCTGATGTTATTGCGTAAATTAAATGGCGAGGTGGCATCAGCCTGGAGCCAGATTGTCTTCGCTCTCTGCATCCCCAGATTGACTGTCAGGGACGGGGCCGACGACATGAAATGAGACACACACAATATCAATCATGTTTCCAAGCCATCAACCGTAACCGTAACCAAACACTGAAGGACAATCAGAGGTGCAGTACGGTCGAGTCAATCGTGGAGAAAAAAAAGAAAAGAAAACACTTTGTGATATGTACAAATCAAACCTATTAAAAGAAAACAAAGACGAAACGGACGATGAATCGCCTGCAGATCAAAGTTGAGTTTGGGCGAGGGGAGAGTGAGGAGTCAGAGGAGGAGCTTCACGTTGATTCAAATCTAAAGCACCTAAAAGTTTTTCCAAACTTCTAAATGTCTCTTGTTTGACTCTGAAATACAGTTAATATCAACCATGTTTGGTTCAGTGATCCAGTCAGGATCTTTGGCTCCCCAGTCTGAGCTCGTTGCTAGGCAATGATGTGCAGCTCTCATCTCAGTTAGATAATATTCCTATATTTATTAGTATTTTATGTTGACTTTATACTGAACTACTCTGCATCACATTGATTGTCTCTTACATGATCGAAGTAATGATTATATGGAAACAGTGACGTCCTCCTGTGCTCAATGAAGCTCTTATAAAAGCACTTGATCAGGAGTTGTATCCTTTTTCCATCCATCCATCGGCTAAACCTGTGCAGGGTCGCGGGAGGCTGCATCCTATCTCAGCCGTCACTGGGCGAGAGGGGGCGGACCTTGACTGGTTCTTAGTCAAGGTCAACGTTCAGGTTAAGATCCGCCCCGAGTGACCCAATCAAAAGTGGACAGCTCTTAAGGAAGACCTGTATTGTGGTAGCATTTGTGGAGCCCTTGTATGTGATTTTAGGTAATATCGAATCCTCAGAATGAGACTGTTATTCCTTCCACATGAGGGCAGTCATCCTTTACACAAGTGACAGAGGTTGTTTGTCAGACAGGCTGCCATCTGCTGGGATAACTCACCTGAATAGATCTGTTTGTACAGCTGGATTCAAGGACTGTTCAAAGTAAAGAAATGCACTCAGTTTATTGGATTTAACTTTTATTTTAATATTCACGCTCCTTTATCCTAATTAGTTTTTGGTGTTTTTATCAACTGCTAAAAGAACATGACCATGGATTGCTGATATAAAGGAGCAGTCTTATATACTTCCCTGTAGGCGAGTACCAGTGTTTGATTCCTCATGCGTGTTAACATGAAAAGCCGGTGAAGCGATCGATGAAGGGAGGGTGTTGTGAGAGAACTTGGGTCGGCTGAACAACAGAAGGGCGGCAGCATTCTGATTGTGCTGTAATGATCTGATGGCAGATGTAGGTAGCAGTCTCCAGGCATGAGATGGACGGCAGTTGCCTGGAACAGGACTTGTGTAGCTTGACTCCTGAGGAACCGGACACATTTTCAGGTGTTGTGGAGGGCGAACCTACAGTACAGCGCTGTTGCTGCTATGTGTGCGGAGAAGCTGGTGGTTGTCCAGGATCACCCAGAGATTCTTGGCTGTCTGCGAGTGTCGTTGGCATGGCTACGATAGGAGGAGCTGTGAGAGGAGGCTGAAGGCTTTGCTGTAAAGTACTAATAACATAGGCCCCAACACTGAGCCCTGTGGGACGCCGGTGTTAAGAGTGTAGGGTCTGCATAGAGATCCCCTCCAAAAGACCTGGTGAGAGCTGTGCGGATCTGGTGATACCCACATCAGATAGAATGGAGAGGAGGATTTGATCAACTGTCTCATTCAGCAGAGCACCAAACTCTGGAGTTGATGAGATTTGAACCGAAAAACCTCTAATAACTGGACAACGAGCTCTCAGTCCTGAGCTGCAGCCGCACTAAGGACGTGTGCATTTCAGTGCTTCGTACAATCAAATACATGTTTTGCAATATGTCGTTAGTTTGGATTGAGAACTAAAGCTCGTACGGATTAATTGTACCTTTTATTGAAATCCTCTTAATCTGTATAGATGGGCCGAGGTACTGACGTCTTTCAATTTTTTATCGTCAGGTCACAGGTGTGGTTGGCAGAGCTGAACTCCTGTCTTCAATCTTCCTCCTGGCTGCATTCCTAGCCTACACTAAATCAACAGGTGCAGACCACTCCATCGGTAAGTTTAATGAACCTCATCAGTCTCTCATCTGTACAAGTCAAGTTTATATAACGTCTGTTGGTCATTTCAAGTCTCTCATGTTGTTCTTTCGCAATGTTGACGTCAGCGCCATTCATTAAAATTGAGTAACAGTCCACAGACAACGGCTTGTGTGAATGAGGGTGTTTGTGGAGGATTTGGAACTGGATCAAATTCCGGGCTTATTGACCAAAAAAAAAAACCGTCAGTGTGTAAAAGCTTAGGGGCTTTGTTATTGTTATCCCAAGTTGAACTTAAAATTGCAAAATACGATTTAATTTCTCACCTACCCAATTGTTCTGTATATAGTACTCTGGTTGGTTGAGTAACAATGATTAGTTATTTTCCCACTAGAGGTGTAATATCCTCATTAATAGATCTGGATTACGACTACCAATGTGCCAACTGTGTGCAAACATTTTTAAACTGCTGAATACAAAATAAATGCTGGAGTTTTCCTTCCGTACAGGATTTGGCTTTCAAACTAGGTGAGACAACTTCTCTCCTGCAACAGATGAAACCGAAAGCAGCCGTGTGG
>CAAKHC010019263.1:2345-13071 GCA_901007825.1 Macroramphosus scolopax | reverse complement strand
AGGTGTAATATCCTCATTAATAGATCTGGATTACGACTACCAATGTGCCAACTGTGTGCAAACATTTTTAAACTGCTGAATACAAAATAAATGCTGGAGTTTTCCTTCCATACAGGATTTGGCTTTCAAACTAGGTGAGACAACCGAAAGCAGCCATGTGGTGTCAAACTCTGACAGACATCAAGCTGCACAGTGAAGCACAAACATTTAACTTATCAATCCCAAAGGGGCGACGCAGGACGGGAAGCAGTGGGATTTACTGTGTCATGTATTCAAACCCATGTTACCACGATGTAGCCAGGCTGTGGACCATCTCTTTCTCCATGGCTTCCACTTGTTGCAAGATCTCAGCAGCATTCATCTGATCCATGTGGATGTAATAAACATGCGAGCACAGGAGCAGTGGGGAGCAGTGGGGAGTAGTGAGGAGTAGTGGGGAGCAGTGGGGAGCAGTGGGGAGCAGTGGGGAGCAGTGGGAGCAGTGGGGAGCCACTCAGCAGCACCTAAGGAACAGATGAGTATTATGAGGACTCAAGGGCACTTTCGCTGCGAATGTTGCAGAGCTGGAAGTGCTTCCTTCACTCCCCCATCAAACCTTGCCGTGCCGAGCCCACATCTCTAACTGATAAGACACAGCTACTCCACAACTGTGACTCTCTTTTTATTCTACTTGTCACCCAGTAACACCATCACAGCTGCCACAAGGTAAATTGGTAGAAGGCGGCGTAGACGTTAACGTCAGGCTCCAGTTTCAACTGTCCAACCTCTAGAAGACTCGATTCATTCCCTGGCCTAGCTTACATTTGTATAACTTGTTGTTCAGGATTGTCTCCTGACACCTTTTCAGCTGCAGTTGCGAATGGACGTTAACATACATTTTGAATTTATTCTGTTTCCTTTTTCCAGAATGTTACATACAGGGTCAAAGGTATAATTACAACATGCCTCATATTTATCTTAGCAAGTATAAACTTGACCAATCACTCTTGGCAGCCAACAACAAGATCCTGGCGGAATTGGTACAAAATCAGGTTTCCTTGCTCGGACCTGTCTTCAATGGGACTTTGGGACAGCCAATCCAAAAGCCTCTTATTAGCTTCCCTTATCCATCTACCAACCAGCTTTCATGTGTGTTTGGGGTCATTGTCCTCTAGGAACATCCAGTTGCGTCCAAGTTTCAACCTTCTGGCTGATGGTTGTAGCATTCTGAGGTCATCCTCCTCCTTCATTATTCTAACCCACTTTGTGCCAGTCCCCAGTTCCACTGGCAGCCCAGCAGCCCCTGAGCGGGACGCTACCAGCACCAACAACAGTTGGTACGTTGTTCTTGGGACTGAGTGCCGCACCTTTACGCCTCCGATCATACCTCTGGTCACTCTGGTCAAACACATCAACAGAGGTTTCTTTCTTGGACACCAGCCTCTCAGTCCATGGTGATGTACAACTTGCCTGGCTGTAGACGGTGATACTGATGTCCCAGCAGCTTCCAGGTCATGGTAGGCCTGTGCCTTGATGGTCACTGGGTTGTTCCTGACCATCTGGATCCATTTCCTCCCAGCTGAGGGACAGTTTGGGTCTTCTTCCTGACCTTGGCAAAGTGGATACACATTGCAATAACCTGAACTTAACGTACAATTGTTTGAACTGATGATCTTGAAATCTCCAGTTCTCCAGAGACACTCCTGTATGAATCTACCGTCCTCTTCCTCAGATCTGCACTGAGCTCCTTGGACTTTCCCGTTGTGCTGTGCGTACTGTCACAGAGAACGTACCGGCTGTAGTCATTCATGACCATTAACTGGGAGTTTAGAGGCCCTGGCCTGACCAGTTCAAAGAGATTCTGGTCCATGAGGAGTGTAAACTGTGTGAGAGGTAGAACCTTTGAGCAGCACCTGAACCCGCCCGTCCTTTCCCACCGGGAAGGGTTGGGCTGATAGAGATCTAAGTCCTGGTCCGTTCAGGTAGTTTAAAATGGATGTTCAGAGTTTCTTTGTGTCGTGTTGGTTTATTTATATCCAGTATTCCTGTTTTTTCTTTCAGTTTGGGCTCCAATCGCTCTGACAGTTGTTCTGGTGGCTGCAGCGACACTGTGTAAAGAGCAGGGAATCACTGTGGTCGGCATCTGCTGCGTCCATGAGGTCTTCGTTGCACAAGGGGTAAGGCTCCTGTTGGTTATAGATGCTGCAAGCGTCCGGCCGAGGCCTGTCCTAGAGTTTCTCTGACATCTGAATTGAATCCATAAATAAACCTTTGACTTTATAAATAACTTTACAACAATCCCTCCACGTCCTGTCTCTATGTGCTCCCAGTTTACCTTCCCACTGCTGCTGGACACACTGCGGCAGGTCCTGCTGGGTAAAGACGGGTTCCCCTACGCCGTCTTTCAGATGCTTCTGAAGCTCATCGTGCTGGTCATCAGCACCCTGCTGCTCGTCATCATCAGGGTCCAGGTCATCCAGTCCCAGCTTCCCGTCTTCACCAGGTAAGAACAGTGGAATAGGATTATTAGTAGGATCGGAGAGTCCACAGTCATCAACTCCAGACACCGGGCGTCCTGTAAACCATTACACACATTAATTGTGTAATGGTTTACAGAATGCCTTTTTTATGTATTTGATTAAAGTAGAAAATCTTCCCATGTCTGTTTATATCCCAGAGCGGATGGATGCTAACAGACGCGCACTTATTCTGTAGCGCAACGTGCTCTGCATGACAATTAATTATACATATCTATAAGGGTTTTAAAGGCCAAAGCCACCTGAAGACAGACCCTCTCAGAGATGCCCTGTAATCCGCTTAGATTTCACACAATTGTCGACATTGTACTCCGTTCATGTGCTCATCGGGGCAAAGATATGTAAGAGATAATTATATCGCTGATACCCTGGTCACATGCCGGAGAAAAAAAATAGTTTTTACACAAGCTTGCATCACCTGAGGGTCAATCCTCGCCGTCCCGTATGGATCTAATGCAACAGAAACCCTGTTCAAAACTCACCTGAAGTACTGCCTGGCACCAGGAGATGTTTGCAGTCTGCTGAGCTGCGAGCCAGAAAGCCGACAGTCCAACAGACCGGACAGTAAAACAATGAGTTCACTGTGTGTTTAACTCAGCTAGCTTCCTATGAAGCCGTGTGATTGTCCCCAAACGGGATGCGAGATGAGGTGATACGAAGTATAGTCTGAAGTGATGACACGTCGGTTCCACACAATCCCAACTTTTGATGGCGCGGATGATTAAAAGTCCAGACGATTGGCGTAAAAGCCCGTAGCGGTAATCCCAAAGCTGTCTCCGGATTGTCTGCGAGAACCTCTGAGGAGAACCAGCCATGACAACACGATAGAGAGCGACAGATGGTGAGATAAGGAACGTGGGGATACCACCGATAGCCAAAACATCTTCACCGTCACCTCTTATTTTACAACTGCTCAGATGTTCTGGTGGACATTTAATGGACAGATATGTACAACACACATGGGAAGTTTTGGCATATTGCCATGATCTTTTATTTCAGTGACCCCTTATATAACATTAACATCGTCATTGGGCCACAGCAGCACTGACTCAGCCAGGCAGACAGAGATGTAATCAACAGCACCAACAGTGGGGATTATGGTTGTTATGGGGGGGCGTTAACAGAGTGTGAGGGTATTATATTCCGAAATGTAAACTCGTAAGATCCATAAAGGCGTGTTCTACCCTCTTTATCACACGTACTGTGCTGTGATGACTCTTCCCCTCTGTTATCAGCTCGACTGTGCCCGAGTGGGAAGCTCATTCCAGACGGTATTTAGTGGGCAGTAATGTGTGTTAAGTAGATCCAAACATCCTTTCATGTCGCTGTGTTTGGGCCCCACAAGGCAACGGAGGGTTCGACTTTCCCACAGGGACAACCGGCCTCAACGGGACTGACGCGCCAGAGTTAACATGTTGGACTGATCTGATTTTATTGAAACAATCCCTCTTTCCTGTCCTCTCCTAGATTTGATAACCCAGCAGCGGTGAGCCCCACCCCCGCCAGACAGCTGACCTTCAACTACCTGCTCCCTGTGAACGCCTGGCTCCTGCTCAACCCCTCCGAGCTCTGCTGCGACTGGACCATGGGCACCATCCCTCTGGTGGAGTCGCCCCTGGACCACCGTAACCTGGCCACCCTGGGGTTCTACGCGTTCCTGGGCCTGCTGGCCTACCACAGCCTGCACCACAGACACGGCTCCGCCAAGACCGTCATCATGGTGAGACGCCGCTTGCTCGGACGGTTTGAGTGACGTGATGCGTTTGGTCGTAGATGTGGTGAACAAAGATCAGAAGTCAGCCTGCCGCTTTGAAGAGTCAGTGAGTGAGTTACTGTCGGTGGTGTCAGAGGTTCATGTGGTTCATGCCGTCCCCAAGTTGTGTGGTAAAACACTGAAGGATTCATGAACCAAGAACGTAATTGCTCAGCATTACCGCCTGTTCACCCAGCTTGATGTCGTGAGGAGGGCAGGAAATCCGCCAGACCAAAGTCGTCCGACGATCAAAGAGGCGTAACGGCCACAGCTGTTTAAACCTTTCTTCATCTATTCTTGAGACATTTGCTGCAAAATTACCAGATTATCATGCAAACAAAATGTTTTTCCTTCAGAAACCAGGTAAATAATCTAATGCACAGATAAGAATCTGTTGGGCCATCCGGCCACGGCTCTGCTGAAAAGGAAGAACACAAATCAACACAAGATGAACTTAATTACTTTGTATTCTGGTTTGCTCGGAGCATTTTGGAGTACATTACATAACAACAACAAAAAATCATTTCAACCGACTTGTCATTGTCGCAGGGCTGCCAGCTGCCTCTCATGGGCGTGGTGTCAGAGGTGTGCATCAGTTAATGCTTTTGTTCCTGTCACGGGAGAGCTGGAACACTTGCTGTCGTCACTTTGTATAAGAATGGCAGTGCGAAGTGGAGAGGAGAGTGCACTGATGCACCGGCTGATTACGTCCGTCAATAAACTGTCTTCCCACATGTTGAAGAGCTGACAGACAGTCAGAGAGCTCTGGTGCACATTACACCGCCGGTGTTAGTCCGGCACCACTGCAACGGAATGAGCTGCAACATGCAGTCTGACATCTGACGCTGTGTGCAGCGCAGCGTCACAGAGCTGCAGGACGGCTGCAGGACGGCTGCAGGACGGCTGCAGGACGGCTGCAGCAGCTCAGTGGAGCTTTTTGAACTTGACTCACGACTGCATTCAGATGAATTGACCCCTGATGTCTCAGGTATATACGTTATGTCTCCTTCAGGCGCTGTCTTTGATCGTCCTTCCCTTCATACCGGCGTCCAACCTCTTCTTCCCTGTGGGCTTTGTTGTGGCCGAGCGGGTGCTGTATGTGCCCAGTATGGGCTTCTGTGTTCTGGTCGCACACGGGTTCAAGATCGCCTCGCATAAAGGGTGAGTGTCTGCTCAGAACCATGACACGACCATGTACTGGCACATGATGTCATGGAGAGAACCCAGTGCAGCCTCACAGAGGGATGTGTTTCCTCTTGTAGACACCTGAAGAAGATCTCCTGGTTAATGATCGGGGTGCTGCTGACCACACATGCAGTGAAAACCTTCAACAGGAACTGGGACTGGGAGTCAGAATACACTCTGTTCACCTCGGCGCTGAAGGTGAGCTGGAAGTGACCACAAGGAGTCGGTACCTTTATTTAATACTGCTCAGTCAGCAGTGTTTGTTTGGTCAACGTACGGTCGCTAACATATTTCTGTTTGAATCAGTTTCCAAGTGTTCTTTCTCTGCAGGTCAACAAGAACAACGCCAAGCTGTGGAACAACGTGGGCCACGCGCTGGAGAACCAGAACGACTATGCCAAAGCCCTGCAGTATTTCCTCCAGGCCACCTCCGTTCAGCCAGGTGAGAAACATAAATCAACAGGGAAATATGGCGTAAGATGTGATGGTTCCCCTCCGTGACGAATGCGACGCGGCGGCACTCGTGTAAAGAGCTGGATACGAAACATGACTGGAATTCAGGCCCACGCTGTGTGGAGACGTTGCTGGACGTCGCTGGTGTTTCCACCCCGACTTGAACTGATTATCCTGCAGACGCTGCAGCCGGCGCTGCCGTCTGCATGGACTGAAGACACTCTTCCTTCTCTCCGCTGTGACTTCTGGTTGTTGGAAGTTCTCTCAGCAGCAGCGGACGCGTGACGCTTTAATGTCTCTGTGTTGCGCAACTGTCAGAAACACGAAATGCTGCGATTGATAAAAGGAATCGATCAGCTTGCAGGCGTCCGGTTCACTCAGACATCGTGGAGCCGGTTCTCCACTCCACTGATGGCAGTCAACCAACACTGTAGTTCCATACGGCTGGAGGAATGATTGAAGTCCTAACTGAGTCAATGGGGACAATAATCATTGTATTTGTTCAGCTGGACACCCGGTGTGTTGATACTGTTTCAGTTTATCGCCTGTCTCCATGTCCTGCCTCATCATACAGCAGTCGGGGTGAAGCTGCAGACGCTGCAGTAGTTCTGCTGTCAGATATCGTTTGGTGAAGCTCTGATTTGTTTCATTTCTTCTATTTCTCTAAGGTGCAAATGTATTTTGGTCAGTGAATAATCAACAATATAGTAAAAAGACAAAAGGTTGTTCAGCTCCAACAGTGCAGCAGCCTGTTTTCAGTCGGGTTCTTTGTGTTTTTAGCTTCATGAGGGAACTGAGTTCCCATGAGGAAGCTGTCAGGTAGTCGCAGCCTGACTCATCGCTGGTTCAGTCACAGGCGCTGGGAAACTCTGTCACTCTGTTATGTTAATTATATGTTGACACAACATTCCGTTCTCTCACCTTCAGGTTGTTGTCGCGTCAAGTGCTTTGATTTGATTTCACACACTTTTGGTTCTGAGCATTGCTACATTCATGACCAGGATAGAGGCTTGTTTACACAAACATGGAGATTAGTGGAAAAGACATTGAAATTCTACAAACGTACTTACTTATTCATTTCTTTACTTATTACTTGTTATTTTTTTGGTAAATGCTCTTTAATGTCTCTTTGCTACTGTAATACGTAAATTTCCCCATCGTGGGACGAATAAAGGATTTCTGATTCTGATTCATCCATTGATGAAGCCCCTGGTAGCAGCATCTAGCCCGGCGGTGGCGTCGTGTCTGGCGGTAGCGTCCTAGCGTAGCGTCCTAGCGTAGCAGTAGCATCTGAGGCAACGGCCTTGAGTTTGACATGTCTGCTGTAGAGTCTGCAACGATCAACAGGTCCTCCATTGCTCCTGTCACCATGTACGCGATGTGATTGGTTGATGAGTTCATCCGCGGTGCGAATGTCCAGAAAATCGACCTAATTCAAGAAACATTTTGACTCATGACAAACACAATTTGAAAGAGTATATTAACCAAATGGAATTTGTTTGGGATTATCATTCCTCCCTCCCTCGTCCTCCCTCTGTTAACAGCCGTTCTATTGTTCCATAAATCCATTAATTGTTCTCCAAACTTTACTAATCCTAATGAACCTGCATCTAGTTTAATTGTAAAAAAAAAAGAGGTCTGATATGGTTTCCTGCTGGGCCCCGGCGCTCCGGCAGCGCTCCGTCTTCAGGAAGCTGTCCTCAGCTCAGACATCAGCACTTTTACTGCTTCCCCACCTAAGAGTCTTTTCCCGAGATTACCAGAGTAAACACATAAACCCGATGAGAATTTCCTGCCTTGCTAATCATCCTTACTGACCCCTTTCAACACTTCATTTGTTTCTCCGGCTCCTGTTCTTGTTTTTGCTTCGAGGCCCCTCAAAACAAAACAACTCTTGTTTTCTTAAGGTTTTATTTCATTATTTCCTCCGACCATCTTTCTGTCTGTATTAATTCATCTGAAGCGATGAGAACGTGTCATTCTGTAATTGTTCCCTACCATGTTCCTGCAGATGACATCGGTGCTCACATGAATGTTGGAAGAACCTACAAGAACTTAAACAAGTCCAAAGAGGCTGAAGATGCCTACCTAGTAGCCAAATCCCTGATGCCACAGGTAATCCATCATGTCCCGTAGACCAGCGCAGGTCAGGAATCTGACCCGGGTCACTCCTGTATTTGTTGGTGTAGCGGGTAGAACCGTCTGTTCTCTGCAGACCCGGGTCAGTGCTGCTGTTTCAGAGTGTGTACACGTATTAACACGAGGCGAAACCGTCTAAGATTTATAACACAAATGTTTGTGTCCGTTAAAGGATCCTGTGTCTTTCCATGGATCTGAAGTTCTGGGTTGATAGATCTAAATGAAACATCACCTGATCCATTGACCATCAGATATATTATTATATATAAATATATCATCTTTGAAACTCTGTGTCTCCGTTGACGATCCATCAGGTTATCCCCGGGAAGAAGTACGCGACCCGCGTGGCCCCCAATCACCTGAACGTTTACATAAACCTGGCCAATCTGATCCGGGCCAACGAGTCCCGCCTGGAGGAGGCCGACCAGCTCTACCGACAAGCAATCAGCATGAGACCGGACTTCAAACAAGCCTACATCAGCAGGCAAGATTGTTAACTGAGCAACCGTCAGATTTCTGATCGGTTGGCTGTTCTGGTATTCAGGGGATGATGACTGACGAGGAGAATGAAGGTTGATTATTTGTAGTAAATCTGTTGAATTTAATAGTTCCTTTGTCGTCTCCTGATATCTTGACTCAGAGGGGAGCTCCTGTTGAAGATGAACAAGCTCACCGAGGCCCGGGACGCCTACCTCCGAGCCCTGGAGCTGGACCGCACCAACGCCGACCTGTGGTACAACCTCGCTATCGTTAACATCGAGATGAAGGAGCCTTCAGAGGCCTTGAAGAACTTCAACCACGCCCTGGATCTCAACCCGCGGCACAAACTGGCCCTTTTCAACTCCGCCCTCCTGATGCAGGAGTCTGGTGAGTGAGGTCAGATTGAATCCACCTGCAGTAACACCACATCCAACCCCCCCACTGCAGAGCAACATGATGTAGCTTTGCTTTGCAACAGCTGTTCCTCCCAAATGTTCTACTGTTGATACATCGGTCAGGAGAGTACCGCACTACTTGTAAAACAACCAGCTGTGGCAGGTCAATTGCAGAGGCTCCATAGAGCAGCAGCTGCCGTGGCAGGTCGGTGGCAGGTCGGTGGCAGGTCGGTGGCAGGTCGGTGGCAGGTCGGTGGCAGGTCGGTGGCAGGTCGGTGGCAGCAGCTGCCGTGGCAGGTCGGTGGCAGGTCGGTGGCAGGTCGGTGGCAGGTCGGTGGCAGGTCGGTGGCAGGTCGGTGGCTGGGGGACAAAGGGCAGCAGCTGCCATCTAAACTAAATGTTCTACTGACTGGGTGACCAAGCAGGTGCTGATCTTGCCTCTCTTTCTCGTCGTCCTCTGTCTCCCTCTTCTTCATTCTTGTTGCCTCTGCTACGACATCCATTCTGAGAACTAGTGTCTGCAGCTATACAGCGTCCCTCGGGTCTCCTGCCCCGCCAGCCCTCGTCGGCCCGGCGTGGCTCTGGTACAGGAACCATTCTCACCGATGGTTTTGAAGCTGTTATCTTACGGTCTAATAGTTCACCTCAAACGATGTGATGAAACTTTGAGATAAGAACCAGAGCTCATGCTGCCGTGACCCTGAGTGCACCGACGAATGACTCAACAGGTTCGCTGCCAAGTTTCTGTCGAACAATAAAAACATAATGCTGTGTTTTTTTAAAGCCGGCTTAACTGCAGTTTATATTAGCTTTCTGTTTCTTTCACTTCTGTAAACATTGCTGCGACTCCTCCTGCATTCTTCATCAGTACATTCCTGTATGTGAAGAGTATTTTACTGAGGCTCGTCAAGGATGACGCGGCAATTTGATTCTATATGGGAAGTTCCAAACATAGACTATAGAGGTCAGTCAGTGAGGTGACCCCCCAGGTCTGTTCACATTAACCCAGCGTGACTCAGCGACCTGGACGTGAAGTCAACCGACATGAAAAGGTTTGTCATCACCGCTCTATCAATCATTAGCAGTTGTTTGTTATCAGCTCTAAAAGCAGACTTGGCATCAGCTGCAGAACTCCCTGCAATCAGCAGGTGTCACATGAGATGAGGCTTTAATTTGCTCCACCACACATGCATTGATGTGGTTCCTCTGTTCCTTTGTGTCCTGGGATTGTAAACAGTAATCATGAAACCTTGGGTGACACATACCGAGTTGGGACGCGATCACCTCGGGTACGTGGTGCCAGCAGCGGGGACGCTCCTCACGGGTTGGAAAAGCAGGTTTCTCAGGATGTTTCTTGGATCTCTCTGAACTGAAACGTGTGTCGGGGTTCAGAGTTTCATGCAGAACAAGAAGCAGACTGACTGTCTGCCAGGTTCACGCCACACGGTGTCTGAACCTCTGCAGCCGTGTTTGGTCACAGCCAATGAGAGAGCTTGAAGGAGGAGCCATCTGTGTTTATTTATTGATTTATTTATTGATGTGCAATGTTGTTGCTACTTATAGTCAACACTTTTGGAAGCAGGTCTTATGTTGCGCAACCCATCCCCAAATCCATTTCTGTTGGTTCACTCCAAATCACCAACAATATGGATGCTTTGATTTTGGAACAAGACAAGAGTTGCTGTGTCACGTGTGTGTGAGCGCCAACATCCGGGTGTGTCTGTGTGTGTGTGTGTGTGTGTGTGTGTGTGTGTGTGTGTGTGTTTGAGCCTGTGTGCACCATTGTGGTCCTGCTCTCTAATGGG
>CAAKHC010019262.1:24458-43280 GCA_901007825.1 Macroramphosus scolopax | reverse complement strand
CACGAGTCCCCGACACATGGCGGTTCAAGGGGGCAGCCAAAAAAACATTAGGCTACGACATGCAACCCCTGCTGCAGATGTGCAAACAAACAAGTGATGTTCAAAGATGGCGTCTTTGACCAAGATGACAATCTGGTACAATTGCAATGCAGGATTATTCCATCCAGCAGTGGTGTTGATGGGATCAAGGATCAGGTGTTATTTTGTTGCATTACAATCAACACCACTGACTGTTAATCTGTGCATACAGTCTACCACAAGGGTCTTCAACAGGGGGTCCGGGACCCCTAGGGGGTCCTCAGAGTTACTACAGGGGGTCCGCCAAATCTGTGTGTGAAATGATTTTTTTTTTATCTTAATCTAAACTTGAACCCTAGCATCCCTTTTTCTGAGGAAAACTTTAGCCAAACATAATAGATCTGCTAATTTTTGGTAAAGAGGCTTGGTGTAGAGCGAAAAAAGAGCAAACCAAAAAAAGTTTAATCTGAAACACAATTTTATACAGTATAGAGGGGGTCCCTGCTTCATCTCTCTCTCAGCTAGGGGGTCCTTGGCCTGAAAATGTTGAAGACCCCTGGTCTACCAACTCAGAGAACTGCAGTATCACCCATCTCCACTAGATGGCAGAAGAGGTCCACCAAAGCGACACTCAAGCACCCAAAGACAAAACGGTTTAAAATATCACCCTTCAAAAAAAAAAATAGAGACATTTCATCCTCTACCTCGCCTGTCCTGATTTGAATACAATGTCTCCTTCCCTCATTACCCTCCTTGTCCCCCCAAAATCACATACTGTCACGGCTCACTCACGCCCACGGATGTGCAAAGGCACAAAATGAGGCGAGGTGCCTGCAGCTAATTGGGAGGATTCAGATGTACACGGCGCCGTTTGCCTGGATCACCTCGCCGTGCGATGGCGTGCGCGTTGCCACCTGGGTTTGCATGAATCGCACAGATGGTTGCGGTAGGCCTGGCTGCCCTGCTACGCTGCTGCCAGCCTCTCGGTGCTGCAGCCTTCAGCACCGAGCCCCCCGACGCCACCCAGCCTCGGGTTGCATTCGGTTCAAACAAATCTCCCGGCGGAGCTTCTGTTCCGACTTTGCAGCAGCTGCATTGTCGTGTCGGGTACAAGGCAAACATCGGGAAATGTGTCAAGATTGTTCGTTTTACACGTGTTTTCTCGCTCTACATTGGCTCGATTGTTCTGGACTCTAGACACTCGGGATCTGTAGAGACTCCTTTATCTGTTTACCATCAAAATGATCTGTATTCAGATAGCAGCCGGAAGCTGGCATGGTTTGTCATCTTCTGCTTAAACAATCATTGTTAAACACAACATGGGAACAGAGCAAATGTTGACAGACCTTTCGTCCTATTGGAATTTGCATGTCATATCGTGCATTGACGACCCTCCAGAACAAAACACGAGACTCAAAACTCCAGCTAGGCAGTGCTGCTCACATGTGAATCCAGATCAGGTCTCTGCATTGCCTATTTCTCCCTTCAGATATTCTCAGAAACATAATCTCAGTGTTCTGTGGAGCTGTAAATCTCCTGGTGAGTCTCCACCGTGGCCGAGAGTGGTGGCGGTGTCGACGTGTCATTGTTGAATCACAGCACAGCGGGAAAAAACACTCTAGCACATATCACCAATAACATTTGGACAAAAACAACATCCTCGTACGTCCAAATAAATACAATCCTATTTTGTATTGGGCTGATCCGAACCTGACCCCCTTACCCCCCCCAGGATGTATATATGTATTATAGCATTATTGTTGCATCCCTGTAAGTAGCCTTGGAAATTAGCTTTTCCGATGAGATTGTAAATGTGATGCATGCACGGCATAAGGAAAGTGGGATAATCAAACATGCATGTTCTTTGCAATCAACCCTGCAGACGCCCCTTCAGTCATCGTACCTATCTCACAGTTGGTTCCCAGGTATCCGCTGCCGGTGCAGTCACATATGTAGCGGTTCCAGCCTTCCTTGCACAGCCCTCCGTTGCCACAGGGGGTGCTGCTGCAGCGCTTCTGCAGCTCGCGGGTGCAGAAGCTGCTGACGCCCAGCGCGCTCTGGATCTCGGACAGGCGGCGGACGTCGCGGCTCTTGCCGTCGATGAAGAGGTCGCGGACGCAGCCCACGTAGCCGTAGTTGAGCAGCGCCGTCCACACCTCGGGCGGCAGGATGAGCTCGGACTTGGACTCGGGCAGGCCGCCCAGGTACATGTCGCTGTCCAGGTCCAGGATCTCGCTGCCCTCCGGGGAGCTGAAGGGCATGCTGCGGCTGTTCACCGAGATAGTTCCTTAAAGACGGACGACAGGAAGTGTCATTAAAACGAAACACAAAGGGCCAAACGACTGAAGGGTGGTCATGTGGCTGGATGAACACAGGCAGAAGGACATGCGTGAGACAGGTGGAATAGATGACAGCAGTGAGTCTAATGTGTTGGTAATAGGCTAAATGGAGGAGAAGGGAAGCAGAATGCAGCAGGGAGTGGGTGCAACAATAGGCCTTCTCCCTTCCTGTGATTAACGACTCTGTCTTAATTTTCTATTAAAAGCCAATTACAGCAGTGAGATCGCATCCACACGCGCACACACTTATTCACACACACCCTCATTATAACACACCATTAGGGGGAAGATATAACGTCCACGCTGCTCCCCCACCTACAGATCGTCCATCAGACACCACACACTCAGACATGCAGATGTTCTTGTTTGGGCCCGCATGCAGTAAGAGATATTGGAATGGAAAGTAAGCTCAGATGATACATAACAGAATATCTCTTATTGAAATAACACACAAAACCCTTTTTTCTCTGAGCTTCAGTTCTGCCGAGCTGGAATGAGAGCGAGGCTGTCGTAGGATGTGTCAAAGTCAAGGCAGCCTCCTTCTCAGTGACAAATCTTTGACACCACGTTGTCATCATCCAGTGAACAATCGTTCCCGGCTTTTTCAATACTCTGCATGTATTCTTAGTGACGTGCATAGAAAAGATAGAGAGATCACTGCTTTCATAACAACCACAGACCTTTGCTTTTGCAAGTACGGTGTCCCTCAGGGGTCAGTCTGAGGCATATGCTATGCTATGCTATGCTATGCTATGCTATGCTATGCTATGCTATGCTATGCTATGCTATGTTCCCTTTCATTGTTATGCCGATGACACACAGATGTAAACACCTCTTAAAGCCATTGATGATGATATGCTCGTTACAGGACCGAATTTGTGATGTCACAAAATGTTTTGCAGCCATAACTTCATGTGTGTTACTTAATTATTACAAATTATAATGCAGCAGCAGTCTCCTATGTGACGCCTGCAGCTTGTATCAATGGAAACATGGTGCAAGGCAGTTACAGTGCTTCAGAGGTTTGTAAGCGTGAAGTGAAGTGCAGTCCTGAGCAGAATGTACGTGAATGCATTTGTTTATTGCACTGAATCTATTTCTGACACGGTTTTCAGGATGAGCGAATGCAGCAACAGATGTTCAACCCATAAAAATAAAAAGCAGGTCTGGTGGAAGTGGGTCAGTAACTTTGAAGGAAAGTGGATCCGCTCGTCCCTGCAGACGACACACAGTCTGAGGCCGAGAGTTGGGACTCTGCTCCTCCTGTACGGAGGCGGGATGGAGGGTGGAGGAGGGTGGAGGCCACGCTCCTGCGGTTTGTCATAATATTTCATTTCACTCGACATCACCGGCTCGTGACATGAGAAACGACGTGCAATGATGTCACAAAGTCCTTCAACACAATGTGTTAATGTGGAGCTGAAGCAGAGTAACTAAACTGCTGCTCTGGCTTCTCTTGCAACATTGCTGACATAAAAATAGGTCACAGGCTGCGACAGCTTCACGACCAGTTGTCTCTTTCAACATCGCCCAATGTTAAATCCCTCCTCACCTTTCCTCCCCTCTCTCTGGAAATCCACATGGCACCATTCCCCATCATTGACCTTCTTGTTGCTGGCCTTCAGCTTTGTTTTGCCGGAGCCCATATCGATCAGCAGGTACAAATACCCTTCCAGCAGCTCCATGGCGAAGTAATCTGTCTTCAGCTCTCTGCCCGGCTTCTGCTCTTTAGGACCCTGGGGCCGGCCGTGGCTGAACAGCAGCAGGCCGCTGGGCTCTGTGGTGCGGAAGTCGAAGGAGATTGATCCTGTCTTCTTTGTGTTCCATTTGGGCAGCGAGATGTAGGACTCGGGGGTCTCGAACGTGACCGGGTCCAGAGCCGCCACGTCCTCGCAGCGGAACACGAGGTCGCCGTTCAAGGTGATCTTCGGGTCCCGCTCGATGGCCAGCCGGGAGAGCTCCAGCTTGAAGTCGTTGTTCTTGTAGACCACCTGGAGGAGCAAAGAGACGGTTATAAACCCGTACAAAACGGTGGTGGTGACCTCCTGCATTCAAACATTGGAGGACGCTCCTCAATCACAGTGTAGTTGTACAGCACAGAGACGTCAGTATGCTCAGTGGAGGAAACGAAATAAACGGCTCCGAGGGATTCGCAGAGCAACGTGAACATCGCCTTCAGCCTTTAATGCAAATTCCCCTCTAACAGTCTTTGATGAAATAAAGCCCTATTGTTTCAGCTCAAAGTGTGTGTCGATGCCTCACTGTGTGCATTCATAATGGATTAAGCGCCGGAGGCAAAGTAAATTATCCCTGTCTTCCTGGTTTTATTTCTCCTTTCATGTGTCGAACACCCTGTCGACGGCGCTCCGAGAGGCCGTCCTCAAGGTGACGGCGCGAAGCAGCGCCGACTCCCCGGCGCTTTGTTTGTATGTGTGTGTTTTCTATCACAGTTGCGGCGCCCTTCGCACCTCCTCGCTCGCCCACGCAAGACCCTCCGACAGGTAGCGGAGGAGAAGAAATGCCCTCTCCACATTCACGTCTTTGTTCTGCTCGGCTGTTGCGGCTCCGAGGTCGAGCAGATTATCCTGCTATTGGAAAAGGTTGAAGGTTTGTCACCGGGCAACGACACAACCTGCGAGTCGCATGCTTTAACTACAGATTCAGGATTAGGTTTCGCTCCTAATCCCGATCCACTGATGTGTTGGTCCGTCCTGCCCTGGAGGCGGCCGGTTTGATTGCACCTGCATGCAGAACGATCTCCCCATTTAACATCCGCACTACCTACAGGCTTGTTGCTATACGATCGCTGTCACCCCCCAGCTGCTTCCAAAATAAGTCTGCCAAACATCCTCCAGCCTCACCTATTTGTTCACACACACACTCTCTCTCTTCTGTTCCCTCTCTGTCAGGCAGCACACCTACACACCGGCACAGAATGTACCGCAGATATTCTCGAATGTTAAGCCTCCCCTCGGTTTATCTCCCGTGTTGGCGGCGCTGCCACCTGCACTGTTCACCTGATAATGCCGTCATCAGCAGCGATTATACCTGGTAATTAGGCACGATAAAGCTTCCATTGGCAGCTAATAAGGTGTCAGCTGGCAAGAGAAAAAAGAGGGGAAGGAGGAGAGAGATTCCTTCATTTTACTTATTTCCAGTGTATTTTTAATTTCCCACTGCGTCAGGCTGGTGCACGTCTTTACCTGTTTGTGTATTATAGGATCATAGCTTAGATTACCTACATTAATCTGGAGACGTATCTAAGGGAGCTCTAATGATTAGAAGCTAAATACTTAACGAGTTAAGGACTCTAGTGCACAGAACTAATCTGTGTCGTTATTAGAAGAGCTCTTCGTCTGACATCAATTTGTAGCGATAAACTCCATATAAGGAGGCGGGTGAGAGGGGGAGGGGCTCAAACGAACGAGAGACTTTGCAGCTTGAGACGTGTGTTTGATTCCCGCTTTGCTTTCTCCTTCTAGCAACCAGCAGTTTAACATCTGCTACGATATCATAGGACTTTAAGTTCACGTAAAAACATGCAACCCTTTACTGCTCCGACCGGGTTGCCACGACGATGCTCTACGTTCCATCCTCAGACTGAGGTGTAATTCAGCGCAGGTCCCCGGGAGGATAATAACTAATGACACTGGTTAGGTTAAACATTTCCCTTCATTAATCCTCAGGTTAATGACAACATAAGTCTTTTTCTAACAGCGAGGCTCCTTTGAGCCGCCTTGATCAGAAGCAGCCAGACAGCCGGCAGACTTCAGAACTTCCTAACAAGGCTTTGAACTACTTTACATCTGTTTAATTTCTCTACGTCGGCTGTTTTTCTTTCAAAAAAGCAGTTTTTAAACTGCTGGAAATCCACCGCTCCTGCAGAGAGACCCTGCAGAGGCTCTTGTAGCAAATCCAAAGTCAGAGCTTAAGACCAGCTGAAAGGCTATTGAACCGCTTAATGATCCACTTAGCCGAGGTTATTGTTTAATCAATTTAAATCAGAAGTGGATCGTGTAGTTTGTCCTTATTTCACTGAACAAACATGCCGACTTTACTTGCTATAGAGGATGTATCCTGTTACCTGCGACAACATGATGGACAAACGGTGCACGATGGTCCTCATAAGAACAGTAATATAGACCAATAGAGGAATATTCGTTGCCGTGGTGAGAGGTGAAGGAGGAGACGTCAGTGACTTACAAGAGAGATGTGAGGGAGCACCGAACCTTTTGAGGCCTCATCAGAAAAACTGAATCAAATAATACAAACAAAGGACCCAGACGACGTTCCCTCAGTCAGGGGCAGCAGACTCTGTATGAAGGCTTGTGCTGACTCAGCATCTGGGCCATCTGCCTTTTCTTTCATTTCTCCCGGCCCCCTTCAGGCTGTCTGGGCGAGCGGTGATTCGTGCGATGCATCCCCACTACGATACCGGGCGTGCAGGTCGCAACCAACAAGCTGATGCATATCACCAAACAAGGTAGAGAAGATAACGACCAACCCTTCTATACATCTGAGTATCTGTAATCCTGCACATGCATCATGCAGAAAAAAGAACTTCTTAAGGGCCAAAATCTTTATTGGGACTCGCTTGATTGATTTGTTTTGTCACTGAGGAACCTAAAAACCCTGCAGATCAGCAGGCTAACATGTTGCATCATCAATGCATTAAGTAAGTTAAGAAATGTTTATTGACCTAAGAGACAATCACTTACACAGTGTATACGCATGCCTGCATGTATCGATCACCGCCGCCCAGCCGAGGCTGGAACAAGCAGAGGAGGACTCGGGGTAAGTAGGCAGGGGAGGGAGTCGGCGTGATGGGCGACTCTAAGAGATTTTATCGCGCTAAAAAGGTGACACTTGAAGGAGGCTGTAGATAGAACGTCAATACGATGTCGGGGGGGAGAGCGAGTGAATGAGAGGGAGGGCAAGAGGGAGGGCGGGAGCATTCATCCGCCGCACGGAGCCAGTCGAAGAAATCAATTTTTAATTTGGCCGTGAGGATGGCAAAGCTGGCATACCAACATGGACTTAATTACACAAAACTGCCCGCAAGAAAGGGGAAGATGAGAGGCAGAGAGAGGTGATAAGAGAGGTGGGGAGATGGGAGGGAGACGGGAGGAAGAGGGGGGTACTGAGACGGAGAAAGGAGTGTGAAATGGGCGATAGCAAGGTCACAGTCTGAGAGAGGGAGATGGAGAGGCGGCGGCTACGGTGGAGAGACAGATGGTGACATGCAGAATATGAGAGGAAAAGGAGGGAGACCTGATTTCACAGCCCGGCGCTCCGACTGGGAGCATCGAAAACACACATACATCACACGGTGTATGATCGTAGCATGTGGGTGTGTTTGAACGTGTGTGTGTATGTTCTTATATCTGATACCCTAAACTTGCCTTACTATACCTCTGCAGATCTGATGACCTCACGATGTGCAAACAGTGTAATGTCCCCATAGCATGAGGAATATCTGACACACACACACACACATTAAAGGGCTTCAGTGCCTCTTTCGGTGCCTTTTCACTCTTCTTCTGCTGTGCTCTTCCCTTGGATTCCTGCCGCCCGGAGGGCTCTGGCCAAGCGTATCAAAGGCGTTTGACCACGGTGGCAGCATGAAAGCGTCGCCCCCCAGACCAGAACCGCTGATAATCCAAGCTGCGCCACTGAACTAGCACAGGATGAAACACGCCGCCGTCCAACCCCCCGACCGCTCACTTTCTTCTCTCACTTTCTGCCGCCGCTGCTCCACCTGATGCTTCCACTAATTCCTACTACTTCATTCCTCTGTGCCCTTTTTATGCATGCTCACCTTTCCGGCTCGGTTCGGACGATGTGTTTGTTAAAGCCTGACCGCAGATAGGAAGTTGAGCCCAAAGGACTCACGGACCGTAAAAAATACCCACTGCAGAACGCGACATCTTCAGAAGCTCGAGGCTCAACGCAACGCTGATTTTGTTCTATACATTCTGCAGCAGCTGCTTATGAAATCACAAGAAGGGGCCGTGCAAACACGTATTCATTCCCGCCTGGACACGCAAGGTTCAATAGAGTCGTAGCCACACATGGCTGGAACGTCTCAATCCGACTGGAGCCCAGTGACGGTCAGCTGGTAGGTGTTGTACAACCTCCCTGAGATACCACCAAGACACAGGACGCAAGGCAATCGATGGAACACAGCAGACCAACTGTGATGAAAAGGGGTTTGGACAGTCTCCATCCTCTGTGAGGGACGGTGCTCTACACCACCATCATCAAAGCACCAAGAGGGAAGATCTTCTGGAAGAACGGTGTTTCATCCATCCAGCAGAGTTCTAGAGACTCTTTGGTTTGAGCCGGGCTGTGGCCCAGTTCTGTTGTTTGTCCCTGTTATCTGTTTGTCTGGATTGACTCTGAGCATTTTATGTAAATATTCAGTACGATATGGATGTGAAATAAGGTGAACAATGAGTTTTCAAGTCTTGTGTCATTTCACCGGAGCAGACACACATCAGGTGCTACGAAAGACTTTCCATCCACAGCTGAAAGAAATCCTGGAGACAATGATCGAGAGACAAAGATCGAGAGAGACGAAGAGACGAAGAGAGATAAAGTTTAAGAGAGACAAAGACCGAGACAGACAGAGACAAAGATCGAGAGAGAGAGAGAGAGAGAGAGAGAGAGAGAGACAAAGATTGAGAGAGACGGATTCATTTAACGTAGACTCAATAATGCTAGATGTAAATTCCAGATTGTCTTTCTACAGCCGACCAATGGGAATGAAGAGAACCTGCCTCATGCTGCACATGAACGTCTCCCTGGATTCATTGACAACAAAAGATTATAAACTTGACGTTACCGAATTTTTTTGCAAAATGCTGCAGTGCTGCCTCCAAGGCTTCTGGAAGATATTCAACATGTTTGATTGAGGTCCATGAAGGACGGCTGTCCTCTTAATGTGAGTTGAAACGTTCCCTCCTGTATTCTCTTTACTCTCCCAAAACCTTCGGTGTCACTCTGAGATCATCAGAACGTGTTCAGCTGATGAATGCAGTTGAAACACTCCCTCCTCTTCAACTACTATATATGTATATATATATATATATATATATATATATATATATATATATATATATATATATATATACATACTTCTCTGGTAATGTATTCCTCCACTTCTGGCTATTTCTTCCTAATGTCCTCTGCGCTGCATCGTCTCTCGTCTCTCTGCTCATTGAGACATCACTCAGTGTGTCTGACACGTTTCAAACGTCTTGTTCTGCAACCATCTGCTCCGACTTCCCGTCCACAGCTCTGTTTGTCTCCCTCGTCATTGTCTCCTTTATTTCTACCGTCTCACCACCTCCCCGCGACGCCGCGCGCGTCGACTGCGAACGCGGCCTCGTCTCCATGAGAGAGAGGAGAGTTAATGCCGCTGGAAGTTTAAGACCCACGAGGGATCCTTTCCGATAGCAACCCAAATAATGAAAATGTAATTCTAGAGGCATAATTAAGTTAGAGAGGGCGATTACTGTGCGATCCATTAAAAGTGATGGCAAAAGTAATTACTTATTCAATCAGTGTGGTTTTTATGAGAAAATGCGATGGCACCATGTTGCGCCGCCTCTATACAAGTCATTACATTTACAAGGGCGTAATACTTTAAGCTGTGATTGGTCCTCTCGACAGCTTGTTAAGCAGTAAATTAAGGCCCTGATGGAATCTGCATGATCTGTTTTCTTGTTTTGCTGCAATTGAATATAAAGTTTTTACGAGGCCGACCGATCGATGACTGTCTGTGTGCTTCGGGTGAACATCACACGGCGCCGGTGGACATGTGTGGAGGCGTCTGGGAGAAGTTCCAGTATGTCTAACACCTCCCACTCCCACATATGGGAGTTATATTGGTACACTGTGATAAGTGTTTGTGTCAGAGTCAACATAATGTATGATCAGTGTGAGGATGCTGCAATTTTTGCATATATTTTTCAGTGCATTTCATCTGTTTGGAGAAGCGATATCAATTGTGAGGCTTTACATGGCTGAAAAATAGTCCCTCTGCTGCACCGCCGTCTGGTTAGGTGGATCTTTGTCTCCAAAGAAAGTCGCCCGACACGCCTGAGGCTTCGCCGTCGCTTCAAAGTGAGCGTGCATGTGAAGGGTCGTCCGATCCTCTACGTAAGAGACGTATCCAGAAAGACATCAGACACTCACGTCCTTCAGGCAGCCCATGAAGTTGTTGCTGACTGGCGATCCGGGCAGGTCGGCGGTGTTCGGGCTGCCTCCGATGTAGAAGAAGTCGTCGGAGCCCAGCATGGTGTAGTCCTCCTGGGTGTAGCCGGTGGTGGTCAGTATACCGTCGACTGAGATGGTCACCTGGCGTAGGCGTGGCCCAAAAGAGACAGATGAAGGAAAAGACAAAGGGATAGGAAGGGAGACACAGAGATCGTAGGAGAGGAGAGAAATTAGAAGAGTGGGGAGAAGAAGAAGGAA
Source organism: Macroramphosus scolopax (assembly GCA_901007825.1). NCBI lineage: Eukaryota > Metazoa > Chordata > Actinopteri > Syngnathiformes > Centriscidae > Macroramphosus > Macroramphosus scolopax. The sequence goes on along the minus strand of CAAKHC010019262.1, from coordinate 32,445 downwards.
AAACATGGATTAAACACCGGTGACAGGCTGGTCGGTGCCCTGAACGGTCGCGCCGGGTCGGTGGCTTTTAGTGCCGGTCAGACTGGGGGGGGCTTCACTCTTGAGTGCAGATGCTTTGGGTTAACAAACACAACAGTGTGGAATTGATGGCAATGGTTTGGGGAACAATCCCAATTTAGTTGAGTAACGGAAGGAAATACCTGATTTTTAAAGGTAAAACTAGGAAATCCCAGTAACATCATTATTGTATATTGGTTGTGAAGAGCTGCACAAATTATGTGTGCGGTGCAGAATTCCTTGCCTACATTACATATTTGATGACATCTTATTAGCATCTATTTCCTGATTGCTACATTTTTTATTCCTTTTAACGTCGGTCTTAATTTACATGATTCCATTAAATTTCGCCGGCGATAGAATTATTCTGCACACGTGTGGGTGTCACAAATTATCATTAGAGGGTGGTAATGATTATGTGCACAGCCGGTATAGCTATATTCAATGTATAATGAAAAGGGACACTAGTGGATCATGACTACACGGCAGCAGCTTGCATGCAGACTGCTTGTGTGCAGGCTAGTTTATCTTTCGGTAGTGCTAATGCTAATGCTGTACTTTGAGTAACCAGTGCAGCCGACCTCCTGCCAAATCATGTCGTTTGATTTGGTAGCGACTTAGCGACCAATTTATCGTCTAATCATTCGACTATTCTGTTCGTCATGAGCATTGAGTTGGCAAAGGTCATGAGGAATAGACGGTTGCTATGCTAGCACAAACTACTTGATAACAACAATGAGGTTCTGTAAACGGAGGTAACATTACATTAGGTACTTTCCTTAGCATCACTAATGGCAGCCTGCGAGCACGCATGTTCCCTTTCTTTCAGGCAATTAACAAAATCATTTATGTCAATCTAATAGCAGCATTTATCCACACACAAGCTATCGTTTACGTGTAGTGTAGGTCCAAAGCCGTGGCAGTGCACACTCAAAGCAACTGCACTCAACAGGTCGTCCTCCCCACCTGAGATCACATCTTCTCTTTTGTTGGGCTACTTTCTTTGTTTCCGTACTTCCCTTCTTAACAGGGCAACTCATTTTTATGTCTGCTGTTGCTACTTAATAAAAAGGAGGGATCATAGTGGCCGGGTGGATCGGACATGGACAGTCTGTGTTTGTCAGATAACGGTTTGTTGGGGACGTCGTCGGAGAGCTTTGAGCAGGGCCGTTAATCCCCGCGGTGAGGACGGAGACCTTACTGCTGGCTATGGAAGAAGAACAGGATGTGCAGATGTTCTCATGGACTCTTGGCGTGACTTTGTCTGATGAAAAGGGGACTAAAGTTTCATGTTCGATAAAGTGCTGACAGATTTTGGTTGCATCTTGTGGAGGGTTCTGGACGGTACGTCGTAACGAGAGACGGGGAACCAGCATTGGCTAACTGCCAGACACCCATGAAGTTCCCAGTAAAAGAAGGAAAATGAAAGATTGCCAATGTTTTTCTTTCTTTCTCTTGCCCTCTCTATCTATCGGCACACACTTCAATGGTTAACCAAAGCTTGTACAGTTTCATACAAATGCAAAGGACAATCAGATTGGACCTAAACAGAAATCAAAAAACCCAAAGAGACACTGGAAGACACCAAAAATAAGCACATCCACTGTTAGCTAAACTTTCTCAGAGGTAATCTTTGCTTCTGCTGGACTGTACAATCATCACATATCATCATTACATGCAGTCAAATCAATGAGGAGGGGAAGAGTGTCACATGCTGCTAGTTGACGACCTCTGACTTACTTCCTGCATGCAGTCCTATCTTAGAACTTAGTAAGATCTATGACAGGGTTCTTCTTCCCAGTTCTTGGCGATAAACCCAACGATGCTAATCTCACTTTTATGGCCATGCCAACAAATGACACCATACCATTCCTCTGATGACGGCTACTAGGCCCAAATGTTTGTTGGCATGGCCCGAAGATTAGACGACCTCGCCCCGGAGAAGGTCTGTGTGTCTTTGTATTATTGGTATCATTTATAGAATACTGCAATTTGAATATCTGACTTGTCTTGACTGTACTGATATACAGTACCTTCTTTAGCCCGGTACACATATCTCGATGAGGTATAATAAATACATTAATGTACAGCTGTACTACTGAGAGTAGCTGTTGTATTCAAATGCTGCTGAACTAGCTTCCCCGAAGTTCTCTGACTACCAACTGCCTGGAGGAAAACGGCTTTTATTTTCTCCACAGGAGTGAAGTCCTGTAGTTGTGCTTAGCAGGCCTGAGACAGAGTGTCCCTGGTCCACTAACCACATCTGATCCTGGGAGTAGATTCACTTTCTTATCAGCTTATGTGCCTTCAAGGGTTAAATGTAAAAAGAAAGTGTTGCAAAGTGACAAAAGTTTAGCTTCACCCAAACTCTCCATATGAAAGAACAATAGAGTGTGCGGTAATTGAAGCTACATCCATTGTGTGAGTCATCCACTCTCACAACTTCTATTCAGAGATCATGTTCATGTTCTACCTTCCGTACTCAGTGGCTCTGATTAGTTTAACGTCACATCTTCATCTGACAACAGAAGAGGATGCCGTCAGGTCCTTTAATAGATTGAACGTCATCATCAGAAACAGATCTTACCTTGAGACGGAATCACTTACCCTTCTTGACTGCTGTCAAGTATCTCTTGCAGGGGGGGAACAACGTGTTATATGTTTGGGTTAATACATGATGTTTTATCAGTTAAACTTTCCATCAGGTCAAAGCCACATCGAGGAGAGAGAGAGAGAGAGAGAGAGAAGGATTCTCATCCATCCATGAACTTCAATAGGTGTCTGGCAGTAGGTGAAGGCTGGGCGCAGCTTGTTTAGAGGAAACATCTCTTCGTCAAGCACTAAAGAAGCTTGAACCTTTCATAAACCTCATCGCTAGGTTAGTAAAGTCATGGGGGGAGGTTGGGAAGCATGGGGCGGGTGCTGTTTCGGCAAAAGTTGTCAAATGGAAGGAGGAGAAAAGGGTTCTTTTAGCTCGGTGTGCCGAAGAGAGTTAAAAAAGGGTTGGTGGGTGAACGAGATTGGTTAGTACTTTTGTAAGTAAGGGGAAGTCAGACACAAAAATGGTTGTTAGTACAGTTACAACGGAGATTAGGTTAGATTAGTAACACATTTGTTTTTAGTAAATTTAGTTCAATTAGTAAGAGTGGAGGGGAGGAGCTCTGAAAGTCCTCGCTTGGCTCAGACCGGATCCATGTTCGGATTGAATGTGTTATTTTCACGTGACAAAGGGTTTTTGTTTTTTGGTTAAGAAGAAACAAAATGAATCCATCCAAGTTAACAGGGTGACAGGCAAAGCCGTGCACGCGACATGGACGGGCGACAGGCACGATGGGGATGTTAGACACAACACAAACGGACCGACTATTAATAACAACAACGATGTCAAGATGCAGCAAACGATACGGACGTGGTGGGGAAGGGAGGTTAAACTGCGGGGTCGACCACAACAGCACACAAATGAGGGATGATAAGGGTTTTATTTGGACACGGGTACGACAGATGTGCAGGGCTGGCGTCGCGTTGACGCCGTGTGAGGATGCAGATGTTAAGAGAAGCATGCAAACAGGGTGCCACTGGACTGAAGGAGAATGGGACGGACGGCACCGGGCACAGATGAAACAGAAATGAGAGGGTATTCTTAAAGAAAAGGGGGAATCGAGAGGGGAGAGAGAAGTCGGTGAATAGACCTGCAGCTGATATAGTATCACCACTTCCACCCTACTGGGACAACTGAGCGACTACAGTTCTTATTACGCCTCCAGAATAATTCCACAACAGTGTTTCTGATGGGAGCTCGAAATTACTCCATCACTTTTGTCAAGATTTGAGCCGAGGCTGAGCGAGTCACTTCCAGACACGGGGCACAATTAGAGCAGCTTTCTCCGGCTCTGTGATGGATCGGCCCAGGTTTATTTCTCGGGGCATCAATCCTCTATTCACCCAGAAAATGAAAATCTGTCTCCCCTCTCGTTCTCTTTTTTCCCCTTATTTTTGCTCCAGCAAGGTAAGGTGTGAGGTCATTATTCATTTTAGTAAGTTAATTTTGAAGTTGAACTTAAAGGAAAGAAAAAGAAAGTAAAGTAAAAGAACCAGAGGGGGTGGCTAACATGTTGTATGGCCGTATTGATTATATTAGGACAATTGATATATGTATGTATATATGTTAGCCATGATATATACATATACATATATTCTCAATGTAATCTGTATTTCAAAAACAGAAAAACAAAGTATTAGGAAGGGGGGGGGCAACTTTCGTCATGCAAGGGGTGAGGCCAGTAAAAGTATAAGAAGTATAAGTTAGTGTTAGTGTTAATGAGGGTGATCGCACACAGTTCAGCTTCTCCAGGCAGGTCCCTTGTACGGTCTGCAGCATCGGGCAGAGATCCTTCTACTGGGGGGGGGTCCAGTGGGAGCCAGTAAGACGGACTATTTATTTATTTAATATTTTTCATTTATTTTTCATCTATTTATTTTTCATTTATTTATATTTTTATTTATTTATTTATTCATGCATTCAATCATTCAATTATGTATTCATTAAAATACACATGTACATATACTTATCTATTAATTAATCAATCAATTTATTTATTATTATTATTTTTTTATTAATTCAATTTTGCATTTATTGAAATACATACATATCTTTTAATTAATCAATATACTTATTTATTTATTCATTTATTTATTTTCTTACTAATTTATCACAATATATATTTATCAACAAATGTGTGTATTTATTTGGTTGTTAAAAAATGTATTTAAATTAATTACATAATTAATTATTATTTATATGTATTATATATTTTCAAACTACACATATGCACGCTATTCTGGAAAAACCTCTCTCCCATATTGCTTAATGAAGGTAAGAGTGTAATGACCTCTTGTGTTCTATTCTGCATGTACGTTAAAGAGACGACTGCCACATTAATAAGTGTAATAAGTGCATACATGTGCCTGAGAACAGCCTCATCATTATCGTAAGTCAGCCTGCAGGGTCACTAATGGGGTCAACACTTCATTGGAGCCACTTCAGAGCCCAAAGCCACTGAATTAGAGTCTATAAAGGACATGATGTCAGGGCCTGATAACAGGCTGCATGGGTCCAAAGGGTGCAGGAATCACGGTCCTCTGGTTTTACTTGCTCCCACTGGAGTCTCCATGTCTGAGGGTGCTGCTGCTGCAGAAGGCTGCCGTGTGCGTTCAGTTCACAGGGTTCTTCAGAGAAAACAAACAGGGTCGAACAAAAAAAAGCAAAGTAATACGTTTTCAATACTCGATTGAGCAATTGTATTGTGATTCTTTATTTCTTCATACGGATAGTGTCGGAAGTAAAATAAACAAAAAAAAAACAATAAAAAAGGAGGAAGAAAAAAAATCTACATTTAAATGTATTTTTGGGGGCAGACCTCGTTGGATAAACACATATATTTTTTTTTTTCCAGGAAGGAAAGAACTGGATGGCGATAAAAAACAATAACATATATAGAGAGGGCTCAAAGAAAAAACATAGAGGTGGAGTTTGTCAGCTACCTTGGCGGATTGTACTGTCGGTATAGCAAACAGAATAGAAAGAGGTAACGGAAAACCCAGGGCAAACCAAAGTAAAAGACAATTAGAATGATATCTACCATATAATGCAGTTTGTTTACCATAGCGTGTCCAATGCCTGCGTGCTTCAGGAGAAAACAGGGGGAGGAGAAAGAAAAAAATAATGACAAACCTTGAACTCAAGAAAACACCTCAAGCCCAAAAAAGCGGAGAAAGAAGAAAAGAAACTGCCTTGAAAAAAAAAAAAATGTCATAGTAGATAAATATATAACGAAAAAGATCTTGTACCTGATGCTAGTGTTGTAAAAACATCCAAATAAAGAAATAAAGAAAGCAATCGTATATAGCTAGTTTAGTTTAGGGTCTATAAACTACGGAAGGAAAAAAGCAATAAAAAAAAAAGGATAAAATTGTTAGTATGTAAGTAAGTTAAGTAAGTAAAAACAACAGATGGTTCAACATTCCGTGAGTGACACAATGTTAGTCTTTGAAATCATAGAAGGTCAAAAAGGGGGAAAGTCACCGATGAAAAGAATCAATTTTTGGAAGAGTTTGTTGTTAGTAAAAGAGACAAGAGTTAGCAGATCCACTTCCACAGGAGGGGTTTGGGTAGTTTAGATGGGGGGGAGGGGGGGGGCTGTCGTGTGCAGGGAAAGGGGGGATGAGGGAGGAGGACATCAGTATTAGTCTCCACTCTGATTGGCTAATCTGGACGCTGGGCTTGGCTGGCAGGCTGCTTCTAGCTGTGGCCAATCAATGAGTTTGATGATTTATAACGTGACAACGTGTCTCCCGAGTTTCCGACCCGTCTTCAAACGAAACAAGATGCAAGAAGAAAAAAGAGATGAATTATTGTAAACAACGACACACGTCAGCGAGAGTCGGGGTGAAAGATAGAAGAAACAACGGAGGGGTTGATCCACCTCGCTGACGGCTCCCGTATCAGCTGCGTCCCTGGAAACGAGAGAAAATTCTAATTTAATCATGGAGACGTTTCCAAAGTAAAGAGCATCGCTCGCAGCCCCCTGAGGAGAGATAATCATGCAAAGTAGAACGAGAAATGGAAATAAATCAACAATGCGGATGTTATTAAGGAGCCGCGGCGAACACGATGTTTCACACACCTGTGGATGGAGCAATTTCTTGCCTGTTTTGCGGCGTAATCTGGAGATTTGTTGCCAATTTGCAGATGGACTTTAATATATTTGTCTCCAGGTATGAGGCATGCTGCTAAATCCTAATGATGTAGAGGGTGGATGGTATGGGGATGAGGTCTGGAGCTCAGGATGAAGTATCGAGAGGATGCTAGAGGGTAGTCCAGGCTTCTGACTGGATCGTCCTGAACCCGAACCAGTAGCGGAAGATGGTTTCAGTTTGGCATCAAGATCTTGATGATTGAATATCCTAGACCCCCCCTATCGGAGCCTACAGGTGGATGCTGGGGTGGAGGCGGGGCTACTGTGACACACACAGTTAGCTCCGCCCCCAACAGAACCCGGACATCCCTTCCAGATGTCTGATGCTCTATCTGAAGCATCAAACTCCAACTAAAAAGATTATTCTTCTACAGCAGGAAGAGTCCGGTGGGCGTGTTCGTGAGTGTGTAGGTGTTCGTGCCATCCGTGTGGGAGACGAGTCAAAGCGGCGCCGATAAACAAAGACCTCCACACGGGGCTATCAGGGATGATTCACGCCCGCCCACTCGTTTATCGGACGGGGTCGCGGTAAAGTGCAGTCACAACTCAGCCACTTTGGATAATGACGCCTCTTAATCCATTAATTAGGTAAATAAGATTCAATTGTGGGTGTTAATTTGCATTTGCACACCACGCTGCACTCCACTGCCTCCGACAACAGAGATGGGAAAGGATAAGGGGCATCGAACAAGCCCGGCGATGGTTTACCGAGGTAGGATAGATCCTTGAAAGACAGAGAGGCAGAAATGGGAGACGATCAAATACATTTTAGGATTCTCCAAGTTTTTGATCCCTCGGAGGCTTCTGATGTCTGCGTGTCAAATTGATCTCTCCATCAGCTGTTTGACAGAAAAGCCCCGCGGTGGGAGTGGAGGACGGATCCTTAAAAATATGCTGATGATCTTTTGGAATGATGTGAAGAAGTGATGACGGAGGAGAGAGAGAGAGAGAGAGAGAGAGAGAGAGAGAGAGAGAGAGAGAGAGAGAGAGAGAGAGAGAGAGAGAGAGAGAGAGAGAGAGAGAGAGAGATGTTGAAATCTGACTTTGATTCGAAGGCTGTTTGCATAATATTCTGTAATAAATCCAAACTTCTACTTGACGTTCCCGGCAGTCCTTAATAAGGCTGGTCGACTTCCATTCATCCATTTAAGGATTAAATCTAGAGCAAGTGATGA
>CAAKHC010019262.1:9045-24438 GCA_901007825.1 Macroramphosus scolopax | reverse complement strand
GGATCCTGCTGGGCAGAGGCGATATCGGGTGTCAGAGAGAGAGAGAGAGAGAGAGAGAGAGAGAGAGAGAGAGAATCTGACTTTGATTCGAAGGCTGTTTGCATAATATTCTGTAATAAATCCAAACTTATACTTGACGTTCCCGGCAGTCCTTAATAAGGCTGGTCGACTTCCATTCATCCATTTAAGGATTAAATCTAGAGCAAGTGATGAACTACAACAGAACATCTGGACATGCATGAGCTTAATATAAAGAATACACGCATTATTCATTGTTACATTTCGCCTATTGACATTTGTTTAAGCGAAGTGAGCGCCTGGGAATTAAATTAAATCACAGCAATGAACTAAATCGTGACTTCCTGTTTCAAGCTATCCAACAATTCCCCCTTAAAAGAGAGTTTGTGCGAGCGGTTGGACTGCGGGGGTCATGATTGAGAGAGCGAGAGTGCAAAATGAATTAACTCTCAGACAAGAGAGCCGAGGCGCTGGATGCCGGGTCCAGAGACGGGCCTATTATACAAGTCAGACAAGTTACTGCAGCCTCCAGAACTGTAAGCAGCCGCCGAACGCCGGGGCTCAGTTCTCAAGATCAATCGTGCGGAAAATTAAACTTTTGTTCTATTTTCTCTGTTATCAAAGAGGAGACATAATGGTCTGGTAACTAGCTGGTTTAAAGGATTTCTCTCCAATTCTGCTCCCAGAAAGGAGTGAGTGCGGGAAGTACTGCAGGATGGATACGCATGGCGGACTCTACAATGGCAGGACGGACGAGGAATTCATCCTAATCCCTCTTTGGCCCCATTTACATGGGTCCCATCAGCTCCTGGCTTCATATAAATCAGAGTCCTCCGGTCCAGAGGGGGCAGCAGAGCACCGACAATGACTTTGTTCAGACAAAGTTAGCAAACAAATCCATAGCTACGTCATAAGTTCCCAGGCTCACTCGTACTGCTACGTCACAGTAAGCTTGTCGTCACTTACTACTACTTACTAATCCCTGAATCCTCACCATGGTAATCCCCCGTCCCTGCTCTGGACAGGTGACAGGGCGAACGCACCTCCATGACCAAGACGTAAAAATGACTTTTTGTTTCTGTCGAGCCGCTGATCTTTCCACAAACGTGTCACCGCGGCCGGGACCGAGCTGCCACCACCGGCGGATAACATGAATAAATATCCCAGGACGAAGCCGGGAGAACATGATCAATGGGCTGCGCGGCGTCGCCGAGACTCTGAGTCCACACAGATTCATCATCGTAACCGAGGAAAGTTCAAAGACTGATGATCGCTCGCGTATAAAAGTATAATTCGGGGCATTAGAGGTAAGTTATGAAATTGATATCGTGGAATAGCATTATGGGGTGGAGGTGGGTGGAGGAGGGAGGGGGCGGGGGTCATTTGTCAACAGGCGGGAATGTCAGTGTATGAAATAAGGATCAGACACACATGACAGTTCAGTAGCAGTGCAGTCTGACGCCTCCACACACACACGTGTGTGTTATTCTGTCTGTGTGGTGTTATCTCTGTAACACAGTGACCCCGGCGGTGACCCCCGTCAGGACGACCCCCGTCAGCATGGATGACCCCCGTCAGCTCGCGGGTGCACCACCTCCGTCATGAACTGCTCCGTTCGGTATATCCGCCTGTGCGTTCCCTCCAGTGTGTCTCTCTCCACGTCTCGCTTTCAGTAATGGAAACTGGCCGACAGACTTCAGGTGCAAATATAAATGTCACAGCAATTACGTGGCGGTGGAAGTCTGCAGACAAACGGTGTGTGTGTGTGTGTGTGTGTGTGTGTGTGTGTGTGTGTGTGTGTGTGTGTGTGTGCGTGGACAGCCTGTGTATTGCGATGCAGATGGTCTTGACACTCCTATCATCCACATCTCGTTTATTCTCCCATCCCTGACTGATTGAGTCTCTCTCTCTTTTGTTCACCGGCTATCGAGCTCTTTCTCTTTTAGATTTCATTAGGATGCGTCTGAGTTCAGTGTCTGCTGCAGACGTTCGGACTGATCAGACGCTTGCTACGACGACAGCTACATGCTCACGGCACGAAACACACACGGCGATGACGCAAGATATGTCAGAAACAAAATGTACTAATGTTAGACTATGACATCATTAAAAATACTTTAATTTAAATATACCAAACGGGCAGCAGCAGGACTCTCCGAACGTCCCGCCAACCTTTCCTGACCTGCGCCCGCTAGCTTGATGCCGCTAATGGAGCTCTGATTCGCCATCTGATGATCGGTTTCTGAGACAGAGGGATGAATAAACATGAAAGTGCTGCTGCAGGTAGCGGGAAGCTGATGAGCGACTGAGTGTTGGGATATGCTAATGCGGCTGGAAAATGCGATGTAGATGAGGGGAAATGTCCCTAAAATGCGCCTCTCAGTGTCGCTGTTGAACAGCCGGGTTGCTGTTCAGTGTGATCACACACACACGTCAACACACACACACACACACACACACACACGCTGCTCTCAGCTGCTCTCAGGAGCACATTAGGAATACTTAAAATGTCATTGGCAGTAAACTGAGGACGGATTACAGGGGAGTTAGCATGTCATTATGTACGTCAAAAAAAAACCCCACTACCCGTTCCTGCCTTGAATAGCAAACCCAGCTGTTAACACCAACAAACGGGCTGCCAAGGCTGAAGCATCCTAAATTGGGTTTTCAATTCAGCTACCGGAGGTTCAATCCGTCTTCATGCTGCAGGAATTATGCTGATCTTATTGAGATAATACGGTGGGAGCTAATTCACAGGATGGATGCGTGAGTAACTTTTACTGAACACCGGGAGTGTTGGAGTCACTAGTGCTCTGTTGCACGAGGGTTTCTAAATGCTGATTCACCCTGAAAACGACTTCTTTTATCAATAGTATCATAGAGGTGATAGATGTGAGGAAAGGGTTAATGCAGCTGCAGCCAGGGAGGATTCAGCCCCCCCCCCCCCTCCTCTCTAACAGCAAAGCAGACATTGTTGCTAAGTGACAAATTGCTAGCAAGAAAGGAAGAAGAGAGACGGAGTGAAGATGGAGAGGGAGGGGAGGGGAGGGGAGGAGGAGGAATTGATCGGCTCGCCCATAGAAATCCTGCTGCCTCTCGGAGGCAGGTTGGACGCGAGGGGAGGGGGAGGCGGGATGGATGGATCGGGCAGGAGGAGGCGGTGTAATTGCGTCCGATCATTCCTTACAGAAAGGAATGAAAACAACAAGTCGCAGAGGTAGATAAAGAAAGAGCAGGAATGAGGAGGGAGGGTCCAGACATCCAGCGTTATCGATTGGAAGGGGTGTGTTCCAACTCTCTCAGCTCTCGTGAAATAAACGTGATGGTCGTCTCTCCGTTGACATGTTGGTTAGAACTTCAGTCGTGGACCTGGTGTCAGGTCAGTGACTTGGACTACAACGTGTTCGTCTTATAGAGGTTTACTGGAAGGTGCATGGAGGTAAATCATGACAATAGTGGCGTGTGCATGCATTTGTATTATTAATGGGGGAGGATAAAAGATGGCCTTCAAAAAGGAATCTAAAGTTTAATTTGGCATTTAATTTTTCTAACTAATTAATACCATAAATACATTAACATCTGCTGAATAATTCCGTTGAATTTTTTATGAAATATAAATAGTGGATGGACTCTCGTGCTGATTCATGTGTCGGAGATCAAGAGAGGAAGTGGCCCACAGACGTTGCTTCCGCCCGCAGCCCATAACTTCATGCTCCAGCCGTGAATGAGTTAATGTCTTGTTCTTCATTTACTATTTGGCCGCTTGTAAAACCTTTGCTCCTTTAGATTTATGATGATTTTTTTTACTACTTAAGTCTTTTTAAAATGATAACAACTTCAGGAGGATAGTGTCTCTACCAATGCCAGTCCCAAACGCTTGTCCAAGCACTTGTTCTGTAACTCGTGTTGTCAGGAAGGGAAACCTGATTGATGCTTTAAGGTACCCAAAAAAAAACCTCAGAATTTTAACTACGGATGTCATGGAAGTGGTGAAAAGGGCCAAACAGGAGGTTGATGGAGAAAGTTAACAACTTCATGTTAACACAACTGATGTGAGTTCCCATGCAGAGGCAGCAGTGGTGCAAGTAGTGCGGTACGCAGACACATCAACAAGTAAATATGCCAGAATCCAAGTATCCCTGCTTCTGCAAAGTGAGGCCGCTGTTGCTGAGTGAAACGACATTATGTTGCTTTATTTAACAACAATATTGATTACTGATATTTGTAAGAATATCATTGGTTCCTGCTCTGTCTCCGAGTCACTGCCTAGATGTGTTACAGATTTCCATCCTGAATGTGACCTCGGCTGACCTCAACCCTCGTGCATATCAAAGCTCGTCCTCTCCAGCTGAACTCTGCGTCGGCAGTCGAACCTCATCGCATTGAGCGCTCAAAGAACACGAACCAACGTGCATCAGTCTGATAGCCGCGCTCAATGTCTAATTATATGGAAACGAGATAAGCGCGAGTGTGAGGACATGAACTTCAAGGAAGACTAAACGGGAGACGACCAGACACCAGAGAGGACACTTAAGGTGGGAGAGGTGACGAGGACACCAGGAGACGACCGGTGATGGTGAAAGAAGAGAAACAGTTCAAAGGTCTTTCTGTGCAGACACTGGCGAAGCTACTGGCCCAGTTCTGTCACACACTGTCTGTTGAATCTTTCTGGTTGTAAAGTCACATTGGGGAATTAAAAGAAAGCCGTCTCTGTTCTCTCTCCCCTTAAAAGAGAACAAACTGTTGTCTCCCTCCCAGTTGCCCACGAGCTCCCACTGCTCCGACGTTCCTTCAGTCTTCAGATAGCGGCGCTAAACTTCATTTCCCTCTCTGCGCCGCAGATGAGATCAGTCTCTGACTCTCCGCGCTCCTCATGAAGAGACAAAAATACAGAATAACAAGCGCTCGCTGGCTCGCTCTCCCCCGCCGGTGTGAGTCTCATGTTTCCTTTAGCCGCCTGCAGCGTCCAGTGGGAGCTTCGCCTGTTAGGCTTACAGACGGAATGTAAAGTGGCCGCTCTCAATACTCACAGTTATCGTGTGAAGTTATTCTCCTATCTGCTCCATCGATGGACGGATATGACATCGCTATGACAACAGACAAACCACTGACAGTCATACAGGTGAGGGTTTCCTCCCCCGAGCCTTAAACACATACATGTTATAAAAGATTCATCACAATATGCAGCAGCATGCTGTGTATGCAGGGTGCTTCTCCACGGGTTTACTGCATCTAAAGACATCTTATCTTACTTCTTTTGCATCGTCATAAAAAAATCAATTACCGAAGCAATCAATTTCAAACCAACCGACCGTCCTTGTATCATATGCATCTTCAAACAGGTGCATTTCATAGTCCTTGAGAAATTATTAATGAGTATCATATGGATTGAAACACTACATATCAACCCCTTTAGCTGTCTGCTCTGCACTGCTACAACCCAGATTTGAAAGCTGTGACGTCATCGGACGCATAATTAAAAGACAACCGTTGTGATTTGGTGTATTTACATGTATAACGACGGCTCGGAGAGGAAGCAAGAAGAACCGGATTGTCTCTCTGCTCTGCATCTCCTCCTCGTCTGTCAAACCGCCGTGACGTCTCTGCTCCGCTTCACTGCGGTGGATAGACGCAGCCGAGGTTTCGCCTCCCGCTCGCGGGGCGGAACTCGCTACGGGCGAGTCTCTTCTTTGGAAAAGTTGTTTGGCGGTGTTGTTGTGAGCAGCTGGAGGTGCACTGACAGCTTCTACAGTCTCAGTCTGGAGTTTCCACCCAGGAGCTGCCAGGGTTTGTTGTTGTTTTCCTGTTGCACATGGACGACGCAGAACCTCCACCAATGCTAATGTGAACGACGTAACTTCTTTCTATGTTAAACAGATCTGCACCAAAATGTATTTCTGGTCCATTCTACACCCCTCAATCATGTGCTGTGAAAACCAGAGATATTAGAACCTGATATCTAACACTAAACATTCAAATGGAGTCCCAGTCTCCCATCTCCTGCAGTGTGAAGGCAACTGGTGGTCACCAGCCTACAAGACTGTTGTGATGTCAGGGAGGGACGGAGGGAGGGAGTGCGTGTTTTGTTGTGGGGGGAGACACTAAGAGAGGTCAAAGGAAGTGACCTTGTCTGTGTATGAACCTTATACCACAGGGATTAACCAATCCCTTCAAACAGCCATGTCTGCACACATGCAGTACCGCTATAGGCCACCAAGGGGAGCTCTGCACCTGTGATCGTTTCCTGCCCGGCCTCTCCCCGGTTCCCTCCTCTCCTTCGGCGGAGAGTCCCTATCACCTCACCTAATTGTGTGTGCTTTGTTTTGATCCACAAGAAGCTGACGAATTCATCGTTTCTGTGGGGGTTGATGGTGAATACAGACGTAGAGAGAGAGAGAGAGTGGAGGGATTTATTTATCTGGGAGTTTACTGATGCAGTGGAAGATATGCATGACGTTGCAAGAGCCACTGAGAGAGGCTGCATGAGACTCCGGGGACTGTACAATAACCTCAGTTGGATCCGAGACTTTTGGTGGCAGACTATCTTTAACAGCAAAGCTTCTGTTATCACCAGCGGCGAGAGCAGTGGAGCACAGTAATGGAGGCTTGTGCTGTTTTCCAAAAACAGCTGTACTTAAAAATAGGATGACACAATTAACAGCATCCATGCACGCTGTGGTAGGAGGGACAATATGCATCCTGCTGCAAGATAATACATCCCCACAAGCGTTATTGAACGTTATGTGTCTGCATGTGAGTCTCTGCACACGTGTTTTCTATTAGACCTCAAAGCATGCAAGTGCTCATTGATCAGCTGTGTGTCAGCCGGGGGAGTAAACACAGGGTCAGAGGTGGTCGATGTCATCGATACTCTCTTCTTGTGTGTCGCAGTGGGACGGGTCGCGTGTACATCCAGAGAGCTCTGTAACACTTAGGCCTGTTATGTCAATTGGAGCGATCCGCCGGGGATTCAAGCTGTTATGTGATTTAATGGAGGTCGCATGGACGAGGTGATACAGGCGGTTCCAGTTCACGGCATTTAATATCTGATCATCTACATGGTTCTCTTGTGCAGGATACCTTGCATGGCAGGAGATTTCTGAACTAATGTTTTTTACCTGGCGCCGGTCACATCCTTGTATACGGACGGTTACCATGGTTACCTGTCTCCATACGACAGTATTCGTTTGTTGTTATTCAGCTTTTTCCTGCATTAAAGTTCACAATAAGCTACACAGCGATTGTGATCAAGCCTTGTTTTAATGATGCACATCAGTATAATTCAGTTAGTCGTGATGGCGTCGCTGCAAATTGACTGAAAATGCAAAGCGTGTTTGATTTTCCGAAAACCCGAAATTTTCGGAGCGAATCATTTCACTGCGACTGACAAAACAAACGGGGGGAAGTAGACGGATGGATAGACGGAGAGCGAGACAGGCAGATAATAATAATGTTTCCGTTTAGTGCGTGCGTGTGTGTGTGTGTGTGTGTGTGCATGTGTTACTCATTTGCCCAATTATGGTGCAGCTGGTGGTGGGTGGGTCGGCTCACGCTGTAAATCTTTAAAATCATGTTGGTTTCCCGAACTCATTAAGCTAGTCTCAGTCTGTCGATCGCAAAGAGCTCTGCAGCAGCATGCATGACCCACACTGGATGTATGTGTGTGTGTGTGTGTGTGTGTGTGTGTGACCATTTGCCCTTATCCCAAGGCAACCACAACATATGCTGCATCAGCTGCACAAATGTTGGACTCTCTCCATGTCTGTGCTGCGTTACATTTCCACTGAAATATATTGTAATATTTCTTTTTGCGACATGACAGAGAGCCTGGTTGGAACAGAAAAATGCATCCCTATAATTTAATAGCACTTAGTGCACTTCAACAAGGGCCAGTCTCTGTTTGGTGTTTTGCACTGGGCATGTATTAAAATATGTATAAATATGTATAAAAGTGCAGAAGTTGGTTCTTTTTGTCGACTTTCAGACCTCGTCTGCACGCACAAAGACGCTGATGAATCATCTTTGTGTTAATGCATTCACATCGGAGTTTGTACTGTTTATTTATTTCGCATCCTGAGCTACATAATGTCCATTATTAGGTCTGGCGAGCCATTCGTTCCAATTAACGCGAGCCCGTACGATGTGGAGCGGTGAGCATTGCGAAGCGTAAGTGAAATTGATTCACGGCTCGTCCCTGCAGCTTTGATGACCCGCAGCATCCGGAGAACAGCTTGTGCGCGGACCTGTTGTTTGGCTGTGCATTGTGCATGTGTGTGAAGTGGCTGGGACAGGCTGGCACGCACACACACACACACACACACACACACACACACTTTTGTTTTCCATTAGCTAAGATCACAGGTTTGAAAAGATCTGTTGGGTAATTTGCTCCGAAAGGGTTTAAGTGCGTTGTCGCCTTTGATGAATTAGGATGAATTCCATTTGTGTTGCCCGAGTACAATCCTCATGTCCTCTAACACCTCACACAGGTCTGAGGATGTTTCACCCGCTTCGGCATGGATACGATGAAGATGATTTGTGGTCCGTTAAAAATAAACAAAGAGAGAAAAAAAGAGCTGCACCTGCAAACTGCTGAACACCTGGAAAGAGAAATGATGTGAGTTAAAGTGGGCTGCGAGCGACAGGAGAGGAGTGGAACACTCCCCGTGAGCTCTAAGTGCAGAGAGGGAAGAGAGAAAGCAAACGACAGTTGAGTAACGCAGCAGAGATAAAGAGAGAGACGACCACCAACGACTGCGGCGGCCCTGGATTCCGTGGTTATTGTTTACCTGGCGCAGGTTGCGGGTGACGCGCACATCGTGCCAGGTGTTGTCGTTGAACTTGCCGTTGACGGGCTCCACCAGGGCCTCGAAGGCCCCCGAGCCCAGGTTGATGACCAGCCACACCGCGCCGCTCTTCAGGGAGAGGTTGACGTAGTCGGCCGACTTGCCGGTGTGCAGCATGAGGCCGTTGCGCTGCAGCGTGCGGAAGGAGAGCGTGATCTCGTCGGTGCTGCTCTGGATGGGCGTCAGCGACAGGTCGTAGCAGAAGAACTCGTTGCCCTTGAAGGTGGCGACGGACTCTTCTTTACCTGCGGGAGAGAAGAGGTATTATTATCACTGGAAATACATATTCTGACATGTGATGTGGTTCCCAGCTGCAGTGATTCCCGCCGCAACTCTGATGCATGAAAAACGTTTAACACGGCAGAAGTAACATCCCGGTTGATAGATAAACTAGCAACACATGAAACAGCTCGAGTGCACAGTAATGCAATTGAAATGGAATTATTCAACAGCGTGCATGTGTGAAGTAAAACGATTCCAATAAAGGGGCGACGAGCCGGAGAAGCTCCGAAAAGAAGGGAAGCGGAGGACAGGTGCTGTGTGCGATGCTGCGGCACATGGCCTCCTTCCACCGCACTGAGCTTCATTCAACACACACAGCCAGTGTTGTTCAATGGATGCACGACGCACAGCAGCAGGCTGCGGAACAAACACCTGCAGCTGTCACAACACCCACAACACTGAGACCTCCGTCACATGAGTGGACGCCGACGCTTGTTGGCATCTGCTCCTCCATTCACAGGGTTAGATTTACATACAGTCTCTTTCTTTATTCATTTAAGTTGGATGGAAGAACAATAAGATCCTGACCCTGGATGCTACAAATCCTCAGATATGAAGGTGCAGATCCACGGATGGAAGGGAAGCTCCCTCCAGTCCCTCCAGTCGATGCTGGTTGGTGATCTAAATCAAACGGGTTCCCGACAGGAGCTGTGATCTAAAGTGACTCTCCACTTCCTGTGGTCATTTGCCCCCCGCCACCCTGTGTCCCCCCCGGGGAGCCCAGATTGAGGATCCAGCCCCAGGTAATGAGGTTTAAGCCTGAAATCGGGGGTACAGGGGGGGAGAACTCCAACCACCGAGAGGCCTTCATACAGGTGCATCATCAAATCTGGTTTATCCTGAAGTTTCATTACAGCAGAATCACCTCCAACACCTCGGTGCATTTCCCCGGGGACGGAGGCTGCGGCCGGGCGGCCGGCGGGGGGGGTTGGGGATGGGGGGGTCCGTCGCCAGACAGATTGAAACCCAAATCTCATGAGCAAGCGGTTTCACCGCAGGCGCAATCCTTGGTTAGGAGACGAGCTGTGATTGATAACGCCGTGTCTGTTTCATAGCTCGGCACTTTTTAACGGCCGCGGACGGTTAAACAAGAGGCAGAACAAAGTTGATAATTCTCCTCCGACGAAACATTTAACGGGGGATGACGGCGGATACTTTGAGACGTTAATACGAGCGCACGTACTCGTGTAAAAAAAGAAAACATTTAATGTGTTGGGGAACATGAGGGACGACTGAGAGACGGCTATTAAAAAAGAAAAAAGCCTTTTGTCTGAAATTGAAATTTAGAACAATCTCAACTGAAGTGTGTGAAAAAAAGGCATCAAATCAAATAGAAGAGAAGAGACGGAGGGGAAAAAATGACAGTAAATCCCCCGAGAGCAGCCTTGTGGCGGCGCCTGCGTTGCTGATGTAGGAAGAACAAAAAAAAAAAGTGCGGCAAATGGACCACGGCAACCGTTTTCAATTATGTATTAGGTTGGAATCCCCCCCCCCCCTCCCCGCCCTCCCCCCCTAAGTGCGGGCTGTTAGCGGTAAGCAACAAACAGCTTGTGATTGCTTCCACGAGCTCGGCGAGATTGAGCCGCGGTGCAACGGAGAGACGCGACCTGCAAACAAAAAACTTTCTCTCTTTTTTTTTTTTTTTGTTTATGCCTGTTTAATGAACAGAAGGGCTGAGAGGAGGAGATAAAGCCGCAGAGGATCAGAGTGACGGGAGATGACAAAGAGGGGACAGGGCTCATTATTGGTCCTGATGCCAATAAGGTCCCTCGATGAGCTAAATCGTATATTTTTGGTGGCGCTAGCAAAAGCACGGAGGCAGCCAGTAATGTATTATTATCCAGAAATGGACACAGGCCATCTCATATTGCTGGATTAATTAAATAGTCCCCTGCAGGAATGTTGGTGATCCTCTTACCCTGCAGAGCTTCCTGCACGGGCTTCCACCAGAGGGCAGAAGATCACTTAATCCTCCGCCTCCATGATGCAACAGCTAACATGAATATTCATCCGCCTTCCTTCAACTGTCGTACATTTATTTTTGTCATTAAACATCTGCTCTCTCTCTCTCTGTCTCCTTCCAACACTCCTGTGATTACATGCACAAGCTCTGCACTCCGATCAAATCTCGCTCCGTAAAGAGAGCTGATGCCGTGGCTGCAGGTAAGACAGGACACACGAGCACGAAGCCGAGTAAAGTGCTGTCAAGGTCTCAATTAACCTCGCGGAAGGCCCCGACTACATTACTGAAATGAAATTTAGCCACCCGTAATAGCCTCTTTATTATTAATTAACTGCCGAGTTGCTCTGGTGTTTGATTCCAGTGCGCTCGGCGGACGGACCTTTCGCTACCAGGTATTTCCAGGGGTCAGGAATGATACTGGACGCGATCTAACCGACGTTTTCTTTCATGCATAAAGTAGATGTAATGAGGCGACCCGGTGTTTATCAGCCGCCCACGTGTGTCTGGAAGATACGGCGGTTCAAGGGCTTCAAAGAGCGTCGAGATGCAAGTAGAGAAGGGAAGCAGACCGAATGATCCGACATTACCCCGGCTTGTATCTCCTGCTTCCTGAGTGAGATGTGGGTTTTCGGCTTTTTTTCCTGAAATCTGAGCAGACCCCCCCCAACCTCTGGGAGTTCCCCTCTCCAGCTCAGATCTGATTTCTCTGCAAGACATTGGAACCAACACCTTATTCCTTATTTACACCACATCCTATAGAACTCTCTCTGACTGCCCTCAGCCTTTATACCCCCCACACAAGGTGGATTCAATAACCCGACCCTCCACCGTGACCTCTGTCACAATCACACCACCGACAGCAGCTAAGGGCTCCGCCGCTTCGAGCGGTTTGCCCTCTGCAGCTCCCGATCTACTTCATTTCTATGAGATTCTCGGTGAATGGTGGAGGAGAAAGGGAAGGATTCAAACTCTCGCACAATCGATGCCATTGACTTGGACCGTGACACAGACCGTCAAACCCACGCACAAACACTGGCTGCCGCAGCATGAGGGCGTCAAGTAGTGCGAATACGAAGGCTCAAATTATGATCTACAGATATTCATACCAAGTCCAGGTACACAGAGCATCATACATGGTGATAAAAGATAAGAAAAGGAATGCAATCTGTTTCCATCAACGCCCTCCAGACATCTTACGGTCGTCTTTGGTGGATATTAGAGTAATAAAAGTGCAGTGCAGCATGTGTTATTCAATTGAATTCCACTCAGCGAGTGTGTGTGAGAGAGAAAGCAGGTTTAATAAGATCAGCTGCATGAATAGGCCCGTCCAAACTTACGTGGCGCATTAGTCGGTGCGTAATGAACCTTTCACACGCTGCTGGATTACATACGAGGAATAATTAGATAGTTTTAGGTGAATTAGACAAGAGTGAACGGGGATAAGATAAGTGTGTTATTGCGGAATGTCTGAAGATCTGGAGGAGCACATGCTGGTAAATCTACTCATCGCATCACATTACCTCACTGTTCTTACACACACACACACACACACATATACAGTCACCCTCTATTAGCTTCCGACAAGCGCCATCCACCCTGCAGAGAGAGCATCCGACAGCTTCGGAGGAGCGATTCGACAGCGAGATGAGAGAAAGCAGTGGGACTTGTGCAGGACAATGAGCGCTTTGATGCTGCCGCATGAATCAAACCGGGCCCGCTGAGTCCTCAGACAGCGGCTAGTGTCCTGCGCTAGCGCCGAGGTAGCGCGGCGAGGGGCGGCGGGCAGCTCGGAGGAGCGTTCGCTTGGCTAGTTTTAAAGAACGTGAACCAGCAGGAGCATGCAAAAACGAAAAATAACAGCATTTCTTTAGCAGACAAAGCAGCTCATAAGCAGCCTTAATGAACATTAACCATGCAGCAATGTAGAAAGCAGCTTACTCCAACTGCCATTTACAGTGCAAGTACATCTTTGCATGTACAGTAATCCCCGGGGTCACAAACTATTTATATACACGTAATCGTTGCAATGCTCCACAATGATTGATGGCTACTGGCTCGACCCCCCTGACCCGGCCTGTGTCACATGTTAAGTGGAAACTGGGAATCTAGCTCAATCTCTGGCGGAGCCATTGTCCCTCCCCACGCTCCTTTCTCCGCACAGCTGGTGATTACCGTACGTATCAATCCGCGGGCTGATTGCAATCGTGTAATGAAGGAGCTGTAATTCGCTGTCCGCTCAGCTTATTTGGCGGAGGCCAGAGGTCTTTGTTGTACTGACCATCCCTCCCCCCCTCTTAAGAAGTGCTTATTTAGCCATAGTGGATTGTGCACCATCTTCTGAGAGCTGCTACCAGAGAGGGTTGGAGATGCATCAGGTTATCAGATGATGAAGTGGAGCTACTCAAATAGTTTAGAGGCTGTTTGTCCAACTAGAACTAAGGCTGGTAGACAACCCTTCTATTATATCAGCCTCACAACTGTCACATATCTTTGGATCTGCTTTCAAACATCAGAAACATGCCGGAGAGGATTCCCTCCATGACCCGCGCTACCGTAAACCTCCACGAAGTTGGGTTGACATTGGCACAGATGTTTTTGCACAATCCTGCTGACAGACGGGCAGAACCGCTGATCAATGCTGGCAGGAACATAAACTTAGATTAGCAACGCCAAACCGAATTACATGGCATTTAAAAAGACGGATATAATCAAATACATCAGCTGCTTTCACACGGTGTCTTTGACATTGTGAGGCCGACTTTACCGCTAACCTGCGCGTATCACTTTTTTAGTAACACATATGTCCACAAGGTGTCCGAGGACTTCACCCGAATGCACTGATGGATGTCGCGCATTATCAGAGCTCCTGGCGTAAAAAAAAAACCATTTAATTAGATTCCTCTTGCTCCGCCACCTTTAAATGTAGCTGCAGGTCACATTCGGGGTGCGCAGGTTTGTTTTAATTTAATCCCTTATGCCGTCGCTTTGATTGACAGAATCTGAAGGTCACCGGAGAGCATGCAGGTGGGTAGAGAAAGGAAGAAAGTAGATTCCTTGTGTAGAGATGGTGAGAACAGACTGGAGCGTGATTTGCATGCTGGATGTGTTCCTCCGTGGTACACTGGTACAGTAAATTGGGTCATATAACCCTGACATCAAACCGAGGTGCCTGGAGGTGTCAGCGTTGTACGTTTAAGGACCTAGTTGATGCATCTGGTTTGAATTTTTTTTTGACCTCGTCCCTCACTGTCATGTCTGGTAGTTTATTTTAATGAGAGAATATTGCCTGCGCAGTGTTTTCCACACTCCTGTTCTCACGGATAAATTAAGGAAGTAAAGGAAAAAGACTTTAAAAAATCGTCCGTCGCCTTGGAGACGATCCGTTTCTGTAAACCGCGATATCAGACGCGACGGCTGCAGCCTTACGACTCCGCCAGTTCCACGCTCTTCCTCGGTCCTCATTTGTTTCATTCCTCTCCCACCGTAGGTGTCTTACAGGTGACTATTATCACAGCGGAGGGTTATTCAGTCTCCGAGCTCAACCGGGACACAATGGAAATGTCACGTAAACCGACATTAACGACGGGCTCATATGCTTCCTGAATGACGGGCTCCTTTGCTACCAGGAGCCGACCGCAAGACAGGCAAAGTACATAATGAGCACGTTCAACTGGAGCCAGAACATGCCCTGCTCTTGTACAATGTGAGCCCCCGCCACTGCCCACACATCCTCTACATTGTATCACATTACAGACTTCGATGCGACGATTATTTCCGAGTTCCTCGCTCTTCCATTAGCGGATGAAAATGGATCAGAGAGCTGTAATCATCTGTGTACAGGTCGCCCCTGCGGAAGGTGATCTGAGGATTGAGTCATCTAACACGGCAGCACAAGAGTTCCTGGAGTGCTATATGCTTTGTGTATTTGTAACGGCTCAACTTAAAGGACCAGTGTGTAGGATTGAGTGAGCTCTAGTGGTGAGTTTGTGTACTGCAAGCGATTGAGTAGCCGTCAACGTACATCACACACACAAACACACACTTCAGAGGACACATTCACCTCCATTAGACCGTCCCATCACCTTAACCTTACCTTAAGCTTATTGCAAGTTTAATAATTAATGCTTTTTCACCCTAAAACGGAAATATACTTGTTTATGCTGCAATATACTTTTTGGATTCAGATCATTTCCCTCTGTAGATGAGAACGTGGCATGCAAAGATATTCCCAAAGTAAATTACAAGTACCTGAAGTATATACTTGAATACAGCACTTGAGTAAAT